>JASAMX010003538.1:0-35681 GCA_030248175.1 Microlaimidae sp. YZB2_3 | reverse complement strand
ATGTGGCTATTATTCGTTCAGTTACATCTCTGTATTGCTGCCAAGAGTCTAAGCTATGCTCTCATATATGTCCCGCACATATTCTAACCTCCGTTATGGATATATAACATTTCAAATTTCGAGTTTTGTCGCCAGTCCACATCATTTTTGTATACACTAAAATTGTGCTCCTCCTGCTAGGAGTTTAACTGTTCAGGTTCTTTTTCCCTATGCCACTTGGCTGTTTTCTCATTTTTTACAAATTTTACAACTACGATTTTTCCAATTTCTTGTCTAACGGAAAAACTATAGCATTGACATTTCCTTCTTCGCGCAATTTGCGGTTCATTTGATATGCTTCCATTCAAAGCTTTTTAAACTTATCCGATTTTTTCCGCCCATCAAATGGCATCAAAGTTTTAGGGACTGGAGGTTTATTTCCGGATCGCTTGCCAGCTCGTCCCAACGCCGAAGAAGATGTCGGGCGTGCAACGCGCCTTGCCCGTCATGGTTTAACATGGTAAGTTTTACCAAACGGTTAAAGTGGGCAGGGCGCTGCTTGCCCGAACGTTCCGCTCCTGCAACGTGTGGCCAGATGTCATCCAAACCGAGATCGTAGAACATCGACTTAAGGTTGTTAAAAAGATCCAACGGTTTTTCCCGCTTATCTTCCGGAAAGTTTAAGAACACAACTTGTGTTTTTATTTGTTGCTCCGCGAGTATTTCTTTTAACTGATAGTATACTGGAGCTTTATTTTGCGTAAGCCCTTTTCTCGTCGCATCGGCGTAAGTTCCAGTGGGGGACACATATTCGACTTGCGTGGAGTTTACTGCTGAAGCTAAATTGTTCAGTTTGTTCATAAGGAGTGAAATATCTCGGCTTAGGGTAGTTTTAATCTGGCTAATAGACAGAATATTTTGAGCTAACTCATCGGAGAATTCCTGCACAGATTGCATTGTTTCATCAATATTTGACCGTTTTGGGGGAGATCTCGCCACATGCGACTGGGAACAAGATGATTTGAAGCAGTAGAAGCGAAAGTGGCGACCAGGAATCTCTATAAGTTGTTTTGTCGAGTTACTCAATTTGAAATTAGCTAAACCGAGGCAGCGAAAATAAAAAAAGTCATCATAGTTGTAAAATTAAATACAAAATATATTCAATACTTCTGAAGGCTTATCACAGCTTGCACAATTTTCACTTTTGGCCGCGTCAAGAACTGTTGAAGATGATTCATGGGATTGTGACATAACGTTATTATTCCATAGCAGAAGGGTTTGGGGTCAGAGTTTGCCTTGGAGTGGCTAAGAGAAGAAGGACTGTTGTGTCAATAAAGTCTATTAGTGATCAAAATTTTGAGCGCGAAAGAATTATTTTGGCATTTATGCTCCCTTGTAATGCAAACGAAAAGAGTTTTTTTAGCTACTTTGTTAGGCAAGTTGACACAGAACACGAAAAACAACTAACAAAAAATGTTACCAAAAGGTGTTGTAATAAATTTCGTCCACAATATTCGTCGAAAAGAGCTGATTTGTTGGATTTAAGGTCGATGGAGCCTTGGGAACTTGGAGCTGGGATTTGGAGCCAAAAATAGGGAACTTGGAGCCGTAAGTAGGGAACTTGGAGCCTAAAGTAAAATCGCTAAAACGTTTACCTAAGCCTAAGCGAAACCTAAACAATTGTTTCTTAAATGCTCCAAGTTCCCATTGCTCGTGGCTCCAAGTTCCCCAAAATTTCTCATGGCTCCAAGTTCATTGCTTGTGGCTCTAAAGACCTCGTACCATTTGTTGTTCTTACAATTTTTTTAAATAAAAAATGCGTAACAAATAACACCAACCGACGGCTGACAACAATAAAGAGCTTATTTAGCAAAAATTAATTGCAACATATATTTTAAGTATTTGTTTATTTTCTATAAAAATTTTTTGCAGATTTTTTTATATTTTCAGGAGCGCGTTTCAAAACCGCGCTTCCAACTTTCGCAAACGCACCCAACTTTCCGAACTTTCGCAAACGCTCAGTTAAGGGGAATGTGTTTACAAGTGCATTTAATTTTGTAATAAATTTTTATTTATATTAAAAATAACAGGTATTTTATTATGTGAATTATTTTTAGTTTATAAAAGTCAAGAGAATAACGTTATTACATGGAAAATATTTCGGAAAAGCAGTGTTACATGGTTTCCGACTGTTGCAAAGCAATCGACCGTTGGAAAAATGTGGCATCCGACCCTAACGAATACAACCAAGGCATTTTTATTTTAGACTTTTTGGCCTAGTTCACCCCCCGGAGTGACAAGTGACAAATGACAAATTACAACGTGTTCACACCGCAGCGACAATTAACCATGTAATAGTGAGTGAACGCGTAACGCGTAGTCACCTCTCGCTTGTCTGTGAACCAGCCCTTAGATTCGTCTTATAATATAAACTATTTATTGAGGAGAAGCATTATGAATGCGATAAAATCTTAGTAAATTTAAATATTTTACTTACCTAGTAAGAATCGATTTACACTAAGGAATCTTTGAAAATAGTAAATAATAAAGCAAGCCAAAACGTTTTTGATACTAAATTTTCAAGATTAAAAAAAGCATTTTCTCATTTTTTGGGTTTAGTTAATAAGTTATGAAAACGCAACGCAGTTAACGTTAACGGAAGTTACACAAAACTAAAAAATTCCAAACTATTTTTCACCGCAATATGTTTTTTTTTTATTTTGTATCAATATTTTCATTTAAATCTAATTAAAACGTATTGACGGATATTTTATAGTACTTTGCGATTTTTTGGAGAAAAAAAACGTAAATGCTCAAATTTAGATTTTTTAAAAGTTTTTTGAGTTTTCATGCTAATATTTAAAAAATTACAATTGTTCCAGAATCTGAAAATTAAGTTATATGATAAGATCTCGAGTGATTTAAATTTAAAAATAATAAAAAAAAATTTTTTTTTAATTTTTTTTGATTTTTTCGGCCAAGAAAATCGTCTGACCAAAGCTGCAGTGTTAGGACTGCTGACTGATAGCATTGCATCTGACATTGCGGATTTGTACAAAAAGCAGCGTGTTGCATTCTGCTACTAAGACGAATGGTAATACGTGAAAAAAGTTAATGTTAAATCATAAAGTTACATGAAAAGGGTTAACCCGTTGCCGTGATTGCCTTTTCCCCGGAGAATAGTCTTTTTGTGAATGTACTAATTCCCGTTATTTTCGCTGGTAATCAGAGTGCGTTCGCAATAGTCCGCAGTGGGGGGGAGGCAATCACGCGAACGCACTCTGATTACCACCGAAAATATTACCGATTACCACTTTTTCAATTAGAAGATTTTATTTGTATGTGTTCGAAACAGCTATAAATTTGAAAAAGTGGCGATTTCGCGCTTGTCAAAGATTTCTGTGAGTATGATTTTTTAAATTGACATTTCATCAAACTAAAAAAAGTGCAACAGTGCTGCGTGATTAGATCAATGTATAAACAAATCATTATCATATGGTAGAAATTTTTATTTAGTGAGCAGCTGCCCAAACCAAATGCAAATTTCCTATAGTCCACATAATGTCCATCTCAGCCTAGTCCACATCTTTTCTGTCTAAACATACGCCCGGGGAAAAATCCCCCCTTTTTCCTGCTCAATTCTTAGAGCATTTTTCAAGGCTAGTCTACCACTTTTTTTGAATTAAATTAAAAAATAACCTAATAAACTATAGTTTTAGCTGCGCAATGACATATGTTTATAATCATTCCGTTGCCGAGATATACTTTTTTTAATAAAAAATAATAATTAGAAGAAGATGAATTTAAATTACAAAATTTACCCACGGTGTTTAATTGTAGTTAGTGCGGTGCAGTTGCGCTCCAGACAAAGTTTACCTACCTTCTCTAAATATAGTTGGCGCGATGTCGTGCGCCAATGATTGCAATTATAATTTTTAAAGTAAAAATAATAATAATAAGAAGAAGATGAACATGAATTATAAAATTTACTCACGTTCTCTAAGTATAGTTGGCGCGGTGCCGTGAGTTAAATTACAGTGTGGCACCCCCGCACCACCGATGATTACCGGCGCGTGGCGCTCCCGCGGAAGAAGAAGATGAACATGAATTACAAAATTTACTCACGTTCTCTAAGTATAGTTGGCGCGGTGCCGTGAGTTAAATTACAGTGCGGCACCCCCGCACCACCGATGATTACCGGCGCGTGGCGCTCCCGCGCCACCGACGCTTATTATTATTTTTTAATAAATAAAACTTTGAATTAATTTAGTCATCAGTAATGCAAGAATTAAAAAAAGTACTCTGTTGTTTTTGCCGTTTTCCGCGCAGATGGCGCTGGGAACTGGTTCTGTTTCTGCCACCAATTAAAACCGGTCTGCTTTTTTGTGCGGTTTCTATGAGGGGATGTTGGTTGTCTGCTCTGTACAATCCTTTTTGTTTCTTGATGCTATATTTAGAAGTCAAACCACACTTTTATATTTTTAAAGTTGGATTTAAACCATACATGGGCACGGGGGGGTTGGGGGGGTTAACCCCCCCAAATTCTGAGAAGTGGGGTTTAACCCCCCCCCCCCACTCAGAAGTGGGGGGGGGGGAAAAAGTTAACCCCCCCAATTTTGGAAAAATGAAGAAAAAAATGTCTTTAAAATGACTTCTAACTGCCTCCAAACTTAAGTTTTGAGGTCAAAATGAATGTTTTAAGCAATAAAAAGCTCAAAAATGCAATAAATTTTAAGGGCTTTTTGACCTAAAATTAGTGTTTTTAACCTATTTTTCCTTCAAAATCGAAAAACGATATGGGTAAAATGCACTCCAGAAAAAAAAACGATATGGGTATTTTGCGTTTCTCGGATTTTAACCCCCCCCCCTAATTTGGGGTTTAACCCCCCCCACTCCGGACCAACTTGCCCATGTATGATTTAAACTCTGGCTTTTTTTTATTTCGAGTGTTCAAAATCCATTAATTTTTGTCAAGAGCGTATATAGATTGTGAAAATTGGATAGATTATATTTTTTTTGTCAGACGTTCCCACGCTTTGATCACCAGAAAACTTTTAAATGTTAAAGAAATGTTTTGGGTAGATGTCCTTGGGAAATTATAAATTTGTTTATAATTGTTTCTCCAGAATCAATTAAATTATTTTATGAAATAGCAATGTGTTTAGCTAGCATCGTCGTTTCTTACAAAGTTTGATAAATTGTTTGTTTTTTTAATAAACCAGTTATTGAAAAATGTCTGAAACAATGGCTAGACGATTTTTTGCAATTATTCGAAAATAAAATAAAAGAAACCTTATGTTAGGTTTAATTTCTTTTACTGATTTTGGAATATTGCATTTTAACTTTTCTTTGGTTGACTGTAGAAGAGCAAAAAAAACTAGAAGGGTCTATAGGTGAAAGTGAGAAGCTAAGAGTTGATTTTGTAAACTAGGATGGAGCGGAGTAAAGATTTTGTCCACCGTTCTCTAATGCCCTTAATCTCAAAATTTGGCCCCTCCTTCTTTGAAAAAAATTTAGTGGGCCCCTATTATCTCAAATTTGTAAATTTTTACCTGAACTCTCTTCTAGAATTTTCAGACTGTGACTTGTAAATTTGTTAATTGTGAATCTGTAAATTGTAGTTATAGTATTTTTATATTAAATTTTCTTCCGAAAACGTATATTTCAAACAGAAATTTGTATTTTTCAATTATTTTAATACCTGAATAGCACATTTAATACAATAAAATTAAATTTATCTAATAAATAAGAAGAATTGATAGTTCATCAAAGTATTTTATTTCAGACACAGTAATCCCTACCCTACTGTCATTTATCTTATCAACAATGAAGCATGCAGCTTTCTTTTTCCAAACGTTCTCTTTTTTTAAGATAAAGATAAAAAGACTTTTTAAGCTGGCGGCGCGCAGAGCTGCAGTATAATCACTCCCCGTTTAACACTATTTTCTAATTCCCCAATAACAATATATAATAACAAAAACAAAGGATTGGTCCCGTTTGCGATTTTATTGTCCTGCCCCTATGGGACACGGACAACAATCGCCATTTAGCCCCGAAGGGCTCGTCCCCGAAGTGTCCGGCCCCCGAAAAGTCCTTCTTTTGCATCAGATGATGATGGATGGGCGGGACTGAAGTGGCTCGGAGTGGACGAGGCCTGCAGAGCGACCGAACCGGGGGTACGGGGGGGTTTAGAATATCGAGTCACAGGTGGAGGTTTTGCCGCGCTATCGGACTCTTTCTGTTGTCTCATCAGAGGGCCCGATGAAGACTGCGGCTTCGTGACGGAGGGAGCAGACCGCCGCTTCTTTTGTTAGCCGGCTTTTCTTTAAGCTTTTTAAGCGGGCGGCCGCTCCCCGCTGGTTTTTTAAGCCCAACGAACTAGCCGGAGGTTTACGAGATGCTTACTCGGGGCTTACTCGGTTAAGCTTACGCGGCTAAGGTGAGCATTGTACGTACAGACAGACCAGGTGTCCGGCTATTAGGCTATTATCTCGACTTTCTAATGGGATTTCAGGGAATTGGAGAAGACCAGTGTGCGATTTGTAAAACCAGCGCGTGAAGGAATTGTGCAAGCGGGTTTGATATTACGGACGATTTTTTTTGTTTTTTTCTTTGGCCGTGATCCGAAGAGATGGGTAGAGATAGATAGATGAGTTCAACCGACGAAGAAAACGCAGCGAAAAATAAAAGGAATTAGCTGTTTTTTTGGTGACTTGAAACCAGATCGGTTGTATGTATGGTAAAGATTCGCAAAACGAAAGTGTCAGCACGATTTTACAGCAATTAGCGAAATTCTGGTTATATTTTATGTTGTGGCTGTCATAGTATCATAACAGTATTTTAATATGTGTGCGTAATAATAATAACGTTTGAAAGTCATAACTCACAATTTTATTTTTGGCTATTGTTTAAGGAATATATTTTTTTCATTTACTTCTGTCTGGAACGTTTTTTGACGTCTTATACAGCTCTCGTTTCGTTGTATAATGTAAGATTAAGAATTACTATATTAATTTATTTCGATATACAATTATTATCCATCAAAAGCTTTAAGGCTGGTTCATACTTATGACAAAATGTCCTTTGGACAAACACAGCGTCAAAACGTCCTTTGGACTTTGTCGTTTTAATTTTGTCCAAAGGACAAAACAAAACCCAAAGGACAACGTGTTCATACTTTTTGTATGTGTTCAACGTGTTCATCCTTTGGACTTTTCCCTTTGGATTTTGTTCTTTTTGATTTCAAGTAGCATTCATACTTTGTCCAAGGGAAAAAGTCCAAAGGACGTTTTGGCTTGTCCAAAGGACGTTTTGGTTTTTCTAAAATTGTCCTTTGGATTTTGTTCAAATGACGTTTTGTCATAAGTGTGAACCAGCCTTCATAAGTTAACTCCATTTTACTCTTGTCATAATATTATTTTATTTTTTTAGTACCCCCATTCATTTGTTTGTTTCCTATGTTTGTTTCAGTTTTTTCTATTGTTTACATTTTACAATGTATGTACCTATGCATTTTATTTAAGTTTAATCGAACGTAGCAAAATCTTATTATAAAAAGCAATGTAATAACTTATGTCCGAATAAATCAGTTAAATGATTTTTTTCTTCATAAACAAACGAAACTGTAGTTTTTTATGCGTGAGCGTAATGCATATTATGACACAAATGACTGTACTTACTCTATAAATTCTATAGTTTACTTTGAGGATTTTAAGCGGGAAGAAAATTTAAACCGAATCGTTGCATTTTTCAACCATCTGTATCGTTAAGCAAAGCTTCACTTTGCCTTGGTGTTACTTTAAAATATGAATTCTATTCTACCAATGTTTAGTTGCTTCTAATATTTTTTTTAGTAGATTCGCTTTCGCGTAATCGCGTTTTCTTGTATTTAATTAAACATTTTTTTCTCAAATTCTAACAATTAGATTAATCGAGTGAGTTTGTTTTTAAGTAAACTTTTTACATTTTTTTCCTAATAAGAATATATAGCCCAAGAGAATGTCCGACTGTACAATAAATTTTTGACCAAAATTTTGCTAAAAAAGTCGCACTTAAAAACTTTTGTGCGACTTTTCTAGCAAAAATCCGCCATTTTCTGCTAGTTTTCCGTGCTGCGATTTTTAACACAGTGTTAGTTTGCTTGCAGTGCGGGCTGCGACTTTTTTTGCATTCAATACTCAGACTTGTGCACTGCCCCTCCGGGGTTTTATTGGGGGGGCAATTCCAAAACGGGGGGGCACGGGGGCAATTTTTTTGAAACGGGGGGGGCAAGCAGGGGTGAAAAAAAAAGAAAAAAATGAGAAAAAAAGGGAAAAAGAAAAAAGGGAAAAAAGCGAAATAAGGTAAAAATAGGTCTAAAATGCTTAAAATACATTGAAATAGGCTAAAAACTGCAAAAAAATTTGCGATGATGGTGTCATCAGAGGTCAAAAATGGCGTCATAATATTAGGCTACTTTTTCATTTTTTTGGCGGGGGGACAAATCCTTCAATAAAACGGGGGGCATTTTCAGACCGTGCACAGATCTGTAATACTGCTTTATTCGCACTGCGATTATCTTAGCAGTGCGAGTCTGCCTGCACAACAAAAAAAATACGGTTTACGGAAAAAAAGCAACCGTGGCTAAGGCGGAAAAAAAAGCACCCGCGCGCAATGCGGAAAAAAAAGCACCCGAGCGCAAGGCGGAAAAAAAGCACCCGAAAGGAGCGCATGACAAATCTTGTACGGCGACGTTTATTTATTACGTTATCACTATTGTATACACATTTGTTATTTAGGAGTCTTTTAAATTTTGACCTTACAATGTTGTTAATTATAGATAGCAAACCTTTTCATCAGTTTAATGTTAGAATTTTCAAATAAATATTTTCAAATTGAATCATATAATTGCGTAAAAAACGAAAATACTTTTACAAAAGTTTTAAATATTAAATATTTTATTTTTGTTTTTAAGTCAAAGTCAGTTTTATTCCAGAAAACATACAACACATAAGCATAATTCAACATTCAACATTTCTTGGTTTTTAAATAAGTTTTGAAAAAAATTTAATTTACAAAAAAATTTGACTTAATAATCCATGGCATCTTTCTTTAATTATTCATAAAATTAGCAGGAAAATAGGGCGGGGCTTCGGAGTTCCGGAGCTTCAGCGGTTGTTCCGGAGCTCCAAAAAGCGGAAGGAGCTCCGGAGCTCCAGGGAACATTAATCTTATTATATTGTGTGCTAAAACTAAAAAAAACTGACCTTAGTTTTAAGATTATTTCCGCAATAGTGGTCTCGAGTAGGATAATCTAGATTATGCTGAAAACGACCGTTTTTTATTATAATCGTAGGTACAGTAGGTAAGGCGTTATTATTTTCTTTATGGAAAAACACTTTTGACATATGTATATGGCCCCATCAACTGCGGCGTTTTTCTATGTAAATTCAAGGGTAACACGAACTTAGATCCAAACGAACTTAGATCCAGAACAAAAACACGAACTTAGATCCAAAGACCCGAACTTAGATCCAAATTTTCGTTTACGTTTTTCTTTTACGTTATCAACTTTAAAAAAATGATTTTAAATGTGTTTTAAACGTTTTAAACATTGAGTTTTGCTTCTTACGTGTAAAATATGTGTTTGTTTATTTTGCAAACAAATCATTTACTCAAAAAGATTCGTGTGTGAAGACTTATAAGTAAAAAACATAAGTAAAAATTTACTTTAAAAATTTTTAATCTAAACCTTTAAATTAAGTTTCAACTTGATTATTTGCGTCGCTTTTAATTGTATTACAATTATATTTACCGCACGAATCAGTCAGTCAGGCGTTTCTTTGTCTTGTAAAAATTTATACGGGAGTAGTTATGGGAATCGCTATAAAAAGCGGTATCTGCAATGTATGCAATGTCTTACCTGTGAATTGAAATGAGATTTGTAGTTTTAAATTTGTTGCTTAAAATTTAAAATTGTTTGAGAAATATAGTATACTTTGTCTATTATACATAGCTGTACATAAAAATATATTATGACATTTGGCTTTAAAACACATCATTAATTCTCTCGCAACACACATTAAAAAGTTTTTCAGTTTGTTTGCAACAAACAAGCCCATATTTTACACGTAAGACGCAAAACTCAATGTTTAAAACGTTTAAAATACATTTAAAATCATTTTTTAAAAGTTGATAACGTAAAAAAAAAACGTAAACGAAAATTTGGATCTAAGTTCGTGTTTTTGGATCTAAGTTCGTGTTTTTGTTCTGGATCTAAGTTCGTTTGGATCTAAAGACGCCAAATCAATTCAAGTACCAAACCGGGCGAACGTTGACTTGGGTACTGTATTTTTGGGTGTCGATTACAATTACTTAAAACTTTAAAAGGTTCCGCTGTCCGCATCACCGAAATCAGCCATTTTTTAACGATTATAATCAAATTTGGTAAATTATCGAATTAGAAAAACAAAACATCGAATTGAAATTAAAATGTTTGTTTATATAGTTAATAACACGGCCTAATTAATATAAACAATTTGACCTAATTAATGTGAACGGCTTGACCTAATTTCAAATTTATTACGTAATATTTTTGCCAACATACCACTACTTTACTTTGAAAAATGTTAAAACCAGCACCACCAATATAAACTTAAAAAACCTGCTAAATGTACAAATGAAATTAAAGGAAATTGTGTATAAAATGTTCAAATATTTCCTAGCACTGTTTTCGTTTTACTGTTTTCTATTTTACATTTGTAAACGCTATCTTTATTAAGTGGTAAGTTTATAGTGCGCGAGATTTTAGTGGTTGCACATGAACTTTCGCTTTCCCGCGTAATTATATATTTTATTATTGTCCTGCGGCAAATTATGACATAAAAAAATTACTGTAGCGTATTTGTTATGATATCACAAAGAAATAGATAAAAAACCGCAAATTAAAAGTTTGTGTGAATTTGCAGTTAACATAAATTGCTTGCAATTTGTGAGCATACAATTAACCAACTGAACACAAGAAATTTATTATTTTTTTTTATTTTTAATTATTTTATTTAACAAATAATTGTTAATTTAAAATCTTGTGTTTATCAACCAAATAAAAATCTTACATTGACTAAATATAAATAACCGCTAAACGCTACGAGATGTTTAAGTTAAGTTTTATAATACTGATAACGTAATAAATAAACGTCGCTACACGATATTTGTCATAGGCTCCTATCGGGTGCTTTTTTTCGGGTTAAGGGCGGGTGCTTTTTTTCCGCCCCGCGCACGGGTGCTTCTTTTCCGCCTTAACACCGGGTGCTTTTTTTCCGTCTTTGCCACGGGTGCTTTTTTCCGTCACCCAAAAATACAGATGTTAGTAAAACACTTCAAAATTTGTTTTAATTATAAAACGTTGAAAAGTTATGTTATTTCATTAAACCTAAAAAGTTATGACATCTTAACGTTAAAAAAACGACTTTTACTCATTTAAACACAAAATTTTCGCTTCGCTTTTTTTTATTTTTTTTGTTGTGCAGCTAGACGAATCGCAGTGCAAATTAAGCAGTATTGAGTGCAAACAAAGTCGCAGTCCGCACTGCAAGAAAACTAACACTGTGTTAAAAATCGCAGCGCGGAAAAACCAGCAGAAAATGGCGGATTTTTTGGAGAAAAATCGCACATGGATTTGAAAGTGCGACTTTTCTTGCAAAATTTTGGTCAAAAATTTAGTGTACAGTCGGACATTCTCTTGTGTTATATATTCTTGCTAATACCAAGCAGTTAGTACGTAAGAAAGTCACAACAACCGCTGCCAAAAATACTACCAAAACAACCAACCACTCACTACTACGCTACGGTACAAATGTTTTTAACAATTTTCATTTTATTTGACTTTTTGTTTGTTATATAATAGATATAGGGTAGTGCATTTAATTTCGGCACTTTTCCAAATTGGGCATTTTTGATTTTGGACTATATCTTTGGTAATCCTGGACGGAATACGACGTTTGATAGCTCAAATGAAAGCTAATTATATGTAGATGACTGTCGTGAGCTTTTTATTTGTTATTTTATGATATTTTCATGTAAAATTGTGTGATTTATAAAAAATAAAATTGTTACTCGTTTTTAGAACATGGGCATTTCATGATTACGCAATAAATTGGTTTAGAAAATAAACTGTCCTGGTAAAATTTAGTCTATTTTCTGAATTTTTAGTCCCCGTCGTTCTACGTTGCGTCTGTGGTGAGCAATTGTTATAAAATAAAATAGTGTAATTTCGGCACATAATTGCTGTAGGTAAAAACGGGTTGAATTAAGTGGTCGGGTGTTAAATTGTAGTTGCAAATAGTTAAAAGACAACATTGAAATGTGTACGGGTCATATCACTGCATTTAAACTGTATTAAGGGGGTCTTTTTAAAAAGTGCCGAAATTAAATGCACTTTTTTCCAAAATTTTGCTCATTTTGATACCATATGGCATTTTAGCTGTAACTTTTTACAGTTCCACACTGAGCAAGAAGTAGAAGCTTAAATTAAAGAAAACTGTCTGGAGATAATGATAGGCTTTTAAATTTTTGAAAATGATGTTTTTTTGACTGAGAAACAATCCATTGTTTGTAAAGTGCCGAAATTAAATGCATACATTTAATTTCGGCAATTTTCCATTTTTTTAAAAACTGATTTAATTAATATAAAAACAACTTTCGTACAATGAAACTTTCATGACGCAACGCAGTATCGTAAAAGCTTTAAAATGAGCTTTCAAACATGAAAATCGGGCCATACAGTGAAAAGTTACTATGGAAACACGAAAGAGTGCCGAAATTAAATGCACTACCCTACATAGGGGGGGCGCCCCCGGCCCGTGACCTAACGGGGGGCGTAGGGGGGGGGGGCCCCCCCCCCCCCGACCCCCTCTGCCCCCGACCCCCCCCCTAAGGCCCATTTTTGACCACCCCCCCCCCCCACGACCCCTAGAATCCCCCCTGCCCCCCCCGGCCTTTTTTGCTCTGAGCTTATTTCCCAAAAAATGCTAAAAATGCAAAAAATGGTCAAATTTCGTCAAAAAATTGTCAATTTTGGTCAAAAAAATGGTACCGGTGTGGTGTGACCCCCCCCCTTTTTTTTTAAAAAAACACGGGGTGTGACCCCCCCTACCCTAGAGGCAAAAACCTCCACACCCCGGGGGTGCGCCCCCCCCGGCCCTCGGGTCGGTGACCTATGCTACCCTATACATCGAAATCTGAAATTTTCTTGTAAATAACAATGTGATAAAATAACAATTAAACTGAGCGTATTTTTTGCTGGCGGTATGTCACTAAAAACCCACTTCAGGTCTCTCCGAACAGTTTTCTTAAGTATGGAAAATGGCGATTTTTGGCATACGAGATCTCGCTAAATATATGCAGAAATGTTTCCATTAAAAATTAATATGGGTGTTAAAAAGGCAGAAATACCACGATTATAAAGTGCACATTCATTATATTATTGGTAGTAGTTGAAATAATTGATATTAAAAATCAAATTGCAATGAAATTTTTTTAAAACCCTTAAAAATATTCACTACTCAGTATTTATTAAAAAAATACTTCCAATAAAGAAGAACTGTTACCCTTTTTCACGTTCGTAAAAAACAATGGAAATATTTTTGTATTTATCGTTTAATATACGCTTTTTCGTGAAAAATGGGGGTTAATTTCTTCAAAATTGCGACGATTAAAAGCTGTGCAGATGTACGAGCGGCGCAGTCGTTATCTCTTAGGCCTCAAATTTTTGAGTTCGAGGGATCGATTCCCAATGTGAACATATTTTCATTGTCACATTTTTCGTTTAATATTAATATTTATTTTACATTTATTATAATTTTTTCAATAAATCAAAACAAAAAAAATATTTGTAAATATTTAAACCGCATTTTGTTTCCTACTTTTTGCCGCATATTCGAATTTTCGTCGTTGGTATACTTTAAAATACTATAATTCTCTTTTATTACAATAACTAAAAAAATACATTTTATGTAAGCAAAAAAATAATTTTTGTTCTGTATTTCTATTGGTTTTTTATTAAACGATGTGAATTGAAAACTGTCCGAGAGACCTTAATGCCTTTAAATTTAGCCTTATCTTGAGGAAGGACCTTTTAGCTGCTGGCTAGCTTGTCAGGTTAGTAATTATAACATAATGCCGCCATAATTTATCAGCGCGCTTAAGTGGCTTATGGAAAGCTATCAATCTGCGTGAGGCTGACTCCCTTAGTAATTTTTAGGGCAAACTGAGTCACACACTCGCATGATACGATGACTATCAAATTGTCACGATTGTGAATTTGAAATTTGAAATTGAAATGCTGTAGGTACCTTGTACCTATCTAAAAAAAGAGTAGGGTTAGGGTAACATAAAAATGAAGGGAAAATATGTTAGCTATATATAGTATAAAGCTCAGCGGCAGACAGATTTAAGACCTATGAAGTAACGTATTTTTTCTTTATTTCTTGTTATATATTTCTGACAGTATGTGCATTTTTAGACTAACCTAAGGGTGGCATAGCAACGACTAAATTCTTATCATTATGATGGCGTGGCGTGATGACATGTAGTAAGATGTCGTTGCTGATCGCCTTTACTATTCGTTTGACTTCGTTTGTTTTAAAAAAGTTTTTTTTCCTGGCTCACAGAAGCAAATCAACGAATTCTATTTTTCAAACACAATGATTTATGTTATAAAATTGATTTTAATGATTCCCAGTAAATTTTCCATGTCCATCCCACAAAGACCTTTATGGACTTATGACATTCTGGTAAAAAGAACTTCGGCCAATTTGACATTTGAACTAATTTATCATAATGATTTCAATTTAGCTTGATTTTTAAGTTTCGCTTGGGGTCGGGTGGGAAAAATATACCCAAAGGTCAATTAAAACAAACGTTAATTTAACCGAGTTTTGTTTTACCAGGAGATAATTGGTACGAAAGTTAAATGTCGAAGGAATTATTATGCTGGTCAAATTGCGTGGAGCTGATTGAAACATGAATTTTTTATGTTAAACAAACCGTTGTGACTCCATTTGAAAAAATTTATATAAATGCTGATTCCGTTGGGTATTTAGTAAGTTCGATATACTACATACGTAATATAATTTTCCAATTTTCTTTTCAGTGCCGACGCTTTATACTAACGCGTGTCTCAACATAATATTTTTTAGATTAAAAAAATTACATATCTCTTAACCTTATTTCGCAAAATTTTATTAAAATAAAATTTGAGTTCTTTAAATATCTCATAAAGTTCATTTTCTGCTTCCTATTTGAGTCGCTATTACTGTTTGTTTGTCATGTGTTAGTTTTTATCTTGTAGCCTATCTGACACAAAAACTGATCCTTTTTTGTAATTTTCTAAAGTTACTTTTTTTACTTGTATTAAGTTTTTTTGTGTAAGCCTTCATTCTGGAAAGTGGATTATGGCGTAATGACATTAGCTTCTTTGCACTTATCATCCTGTTCCACTTGGAGGAGCACAGCAAAAGTGTCATCATAATGTGACTTTTTAGACAAAATAGCGTTTAATTCTTTATTTTGAAGATGTAAAATTAAGATTGGCTTTAATTTGATTACATATTAGTAAATTTTGCACATACCAATGTTTTTTAAATATTGTTTCTTCATCCATTAATGGCATTAGAGTTCGAGTTATTTTTTGTGAAATTAACATTGGTTGGAATTTCAAACAAAAAATAGCGAAAAATCCGCTTAAAAAATCTATATATAAAGCTTCGACGACCTAAAAAAAAGGAAGCCGCCTTGTCCTATCGATTGCTGCCAAGGTCTCTTTTCTCGTTATTTTTTTTATTTCGGAATTTTAAATTTTAAAATTATTTTAGCAACCATTGCAAGGTATTTTTATTTTTGTTGAATAAAAATACGTTTTTATTTAAATAAATAAACCCAGTCAACCAAACCGTTTTTTCTGTCCAGTTAATTTTAGCGCATCGCATTCTAAAAGTTTTTACCGAAGCTTTAACGGAGTTTTAATTGAGTTGTTTTTTTTGAGAAAGTGAAAGCATACATTCTAAAAATATGCTTAAATGTTTTTAGTTCTAATATTGAATTTTATGTGCTAAAACAGTCTATTTAGGCCTAAAAATTGTATTTAAACACTGTTTTTAACTAAAAACCGTGTTTTTGACAGTAAATAAAAAAATATACTTTCAAATTGGTCGGGAGGGGGGGAGGGAGGTCAGCCTCGCTAGGGGGGTCAGGGTCAGGCGGCAGGACCTCTCTCAAGCTTTGAGGGGAGGGAGGGCCCCCTGGATTTTTTCTATGGGGGGTCCAAAATTTTGGCTCTAGGGGAGGTAGACCCCTCTGTCCCTACAGGGTATACCCGACCCCCGAAATTTGGAGGGGTGTCCCGAAAATTTTTTTGGGGTATACTTCAAATACCCCATTTTTGGCGTTTTTAGTACTGAGACCCCCCAAATTTTAGGGGGGTGACCGGGGTATCCCCAAATTTCAGGGGGGTGTCGGCTATAAGCTTGATTTTGGGGAGTATAACCCCCGATAGCTGCCGGAGCAGGCTCATCTATGCTATGGTTGTGCTCTAACAAAAATTTAACGTGTGTTTTTTTCTAAATGATTATATACAGTATTATATATAATTTAAAGTGTTTTTTCTAAATTATTATATACAGTATTATATATAATTTAAAGTGAAAGCTTGCTTAATCGCATTTTAAAAAAGATTTTTAAACAAATTGAGCTTGAAGCTTTTGGAGACAAATAATAAAGGCCATCTATGGAGAAGTTAAGTTATACATTTTGCTTTAGTACGTTAACCGAACCTGCTGCCTACTAGCAGCCCCCCATTCCATTCCCATATATTGGCAGTAGGGAAGGTGGGATTAGGGCGGTTGGGTTATACCATCCATCCAGCCCATAATAAACAATATATAAGTTTAGATTAGAGTTAAGAATTATTTAAACTTTAAAACGATATTATCATTAAAAAATATCTTTTACTTTTTAAAGAAACTTCGGGTTTGATTATCAGTGTAGGTTTCGTTTCTACCTTCTCAGCGCTAGCTGTACAAACTATGCGCATTAAAAGGCTTGTTACTGGCGGAGAAGCGTCTATCGGTAGCTATATATCGTGTTCCCCGGGGTTTTTCCTGTCGTTCGAGAGATCTGTACATATATACACAGGCGCATACACGCTTTTTGAGACGTTTATTCATTGTCCTCGCAATCGCAGAATGACTCAAAGCCCTGCTAAAATATTCTATTTTTAAGTTGTACAAAAATGATGGCGCCTATTGGAAATTTTTTTTTTGAGTGAGATAGCTCGTCAATAATAATTTATAAAAATAAGATAAAGTTTGTGTTAGTGTGTGTATACTTTTCTAATATTTTTAATTTTAATATATTTGGCCCTTTTTTTTTTTTTGGTTTTTTCTGGTTTTGGGGTTTTGTTTTTTGTTTTGGTGTTTGTTTTCTGTCTTTGTGGGTTTTTTTTTTTTTTGTGTTGGGGTGTTTTTTGGCTTTGTCATACTATTTGCTTAGAAATATTTCTAAGATTGCAATTCTTTGGTATTGTTCTTGGTACATATACTTTTTTTTCCCGTTTTGCGACTTTTATGTTATTGAGACTTTAATGTATCTAACTAGAAGTTTGTGGTTTTTTTTTTTTTTTTTTTTGGCTATTGGGAATAGAGAGAAATTTTATATGGTGTGATGATATTTAAAAGAAGGGGTTCTTTCCTATTTGGTGGAATTGATTTTGCGTTGTTTTGTGTTTGAAGAAATTTGAATTCTTTGAGTTAATGATTGTTCTGTGTGTTTTGTTCTTTGTGATGAGGTCTTTCTGAGAAATCTTTCTTTTTGTATGAATGTTGATATGTAGAAAATATCTTTTTGCCGCTTTTGTTGTTTTTTGTGCTGTTCTTTTTGTTTTAGATTGCTATTGTAGCAAAAATGGCGTGGCCGAAATTGTCGTCCCTATTAGAATGAATAAATTTTATTTTTTTAAATTTTTTTGGCTTACAGTTTCTAACGTTTTTTGTCGAATTTTGATTCAATGACGATATATGAGCAAGCCGATCGTAACAAAAAAGTATATTACTTGACATTCTCTCTCACTTAAGAAACAATTTATGTTTCCCAAAGCTAAATGGTTGGAAATTTAAATGGTTGGTTTAAGCATGATATTGTAAGATAGCAAAGCAACTAACTTTAAACCATAAGTGGAAACGAGGGGGGAGGGGGTTGGGGGGTTAATCCCCCCAAATTCTGAGAATGGGGGTTTAACCCCCCCCACTCAGAAGTGGGGGGGGAGAAAAGGTTAACCCCCCAATTTCGAAAAAATGAAGAAAAAAACGTCTTTAAATAGACTTTTAACTGCCTCCAAACTTAAGTTTTGAGGTCAAAATGAATGTTTTAAGCAATAAAAAGCTCAAAAATGCAATAAAGAGGGTTTTTTGACCTAAAATTAGCGTTTTTTTACCTATTTTTCCTTCAAAATTGAAAAACGATATGGGTAAAATGCACTCCAAAAAAAAAAACGATATGGGTATTTCGTGTTTCTCGGATTTTAACCCCGCCCCCTAATTTGGGGTTTAACCCCCCCCCACTCCGGACAACTTGCCCATGTATGCTTTAAACTATACTCCTATTTATTGTTTTAAATGTCTTTGTTTATTATTTGATCAACTAAAGAAAAACATCAATCAATAAATCTAGCGTGAACTATTAAGTACATTTAATTACAGCTATTTCAGCATGATATTATGCTAACATGTTTATAATCCAAAATTGAAGCATTGTCATCGCTTTTATTTGATTTTTATGTACGTAATATTATATTTATAACCATACATAGGCAAGTTGGTCCGGAGTGGGGGGGGGTTAAACCCCAATATAGGGGGGAGGTTCAAAATGCGAGAAAACGCAAAATACCCATATCGTTTTTTTTCTGGAGTGCATTTTACCCATATCGTTTTCGATTTTGAAGAACAAATAGATAAAAAACGTTAATTTTAGGTCAAATAGCCTTTTTATTGCATTTTTTGAGTTTTTTTATTCCTTAAAACATTCATTTGACCTCAAGTTTGGAGGCAGTTAGAAGTCATTTTAAAGACATTTTTTCTTCATTTTTCGAAAATTGGGGGGGGGTTAAGCTTTTCTCCCCTCCCCCACTTTTCAGTGGAGGGGGAGGATTAAACTCCCCTTCTCAGAATTTGAAGGGGGGGTTAACCCCCCAACCCCCCTCCCCCCGTGCCCATGTATGTTTATAACTAAATTCTTGTTCTTGTTTCGTAATAAAAGACTTTTATTGATTCTAAACGGTAATTTTACTGGGCGCCATTAATATTAAAATTCCATTTGGATTTTTTAGAAACAGCGTAAAAAATACGTGCACGGTCTAAACAGCGTGCACGGTCCGGCGATGCTGTTTTCCGTTCCTTCTCCTGTTCTATCTTTCCTTCGCTCAAAAACGATAAAAAAATTTAAAAATTATGTGCCAATTTTTAGACATTTTTTCGAAAATTTCGCCATTTTTGTTCCATTTTTGCGAAACTTTTACTTTCGACTTATTTCTACAAAAATTTCACCTTTTTTGTCCTTGTTGACTTTTTTCACCCCCTTTGTTTGCGTATTCCCTTTTAAAAATTGCCCGTCCCCCGCAGCCTTCTCCGGCTCCAATTTAAAAAATTACTAAATCAGTAAAATATTTGAGATTTGTTAAATATAAATATTCAGATTACGCATTTGCTTTAAAATAATAGTAGAATTAGACTCTTTACTTTTTGAAGTCTTAGCTATGTTTTTAGTGTAATTATTTTGCATAATATTATTTATTTTTGAGTTTTTAGCTATAAAATACTTTATAAGCGTTTCTCACAGATTACGAATTTTTTTCGCCACTTTGAAAAAACCAAAAACATGGGGATGTTACTCAACGAAAATTATATAAATCCTTTTTTGCTTTGTACAATGTATAAAAGCATAAAAATTTTATGTATTTATTTTTTTTATAATTAAAGGTTCGCTCGCGCAAACTCGGTCCTGAAAATTTATGTTAGTGAAAATTTCCCGGCTTTTTCTGGAATTTAATTTTCACGCCCACCAGCAACGGTTTTGTTTTTGTTTTTTGCTTGTTTTTCGTGTGTTTGAAATTGTTTGCCTGTTTTGCCCCCGTTGGTGTCATGATGTGGAATAAAAAAAATTCTCATTGCCTCGTCCAATGTATGGAAGTGAAATAGTTAAAGATTCCGTCCAAAAAGACCCGTAAGACTGTTAAGTGCAGACCTTAAAAAACTGTAAATTATTGACTTTATAATGTGATTAAAGCTATGATAACGCAGTTGGAAGTAAGTTTGCATAGTGCTCAATTTTACCCCCTCGAAGCGACAGGACTCTATCTGCCGTCCGCTAATCAAAACGGTGATTGTCCCGGACGCGAAACGGCGGACGGACGGAATTCGGTTAAGATCGCGGGTTATTGTCATGCCAATCGAAACAAAGCTTCTATTGGCAGCTACATTATCGCGCCGGATATGCCAGAAGAAGTGGAAACCAGGGATCGTCGTGTTTAATTTTGCTTTGGCAAAACAAGTCACAACAACTGACGGAGCAAAAAAAATACGATTCGTCATGTTTTAGACCGGCGGGTCTGCACGGCTGGTTATATATATCGTGGTCAGTAGTCCCCTGACAAAATAAGTCACAATTAGGAGAAAATTTAATTTGACTACATACATTGTATGACTCTATTTATAAAGTTTAATCTTTTCAATGTAAAACGAGTCACAGTTGTGCGTAA
Source organism: Microlaimidae sp. YZB2_3 (assembly GCA_030248175.1). NCBI lineage: Eukaryota > Metazoa > Nematoda > Chromadorea > Desmodorida > Microlaimidae > Microlaimidae sp. YZB2_3. The sequence continues at coordinate 14,917 of JASAMX010003538.1, read as the reverse complement.
TTTCAAATTACATTAACTCATTCTGCCATAGATGACATGATTCAGGGGTAAGGGATGGGGTAAGATTGGGTTGCCGTGCGGGTTTGTGACTCCTTTTGTTGAATAAGGCGGAGGTAATGTTTGAAGTAAGCGGGAAAAAACAAATAGCTGTCCTTCGAAAAGGAATGAATGCGTCTATTTTTTTTGCTGATAAGCGGAAAAGAAACGAAAACGACACTTTCCCCTGTTGTAACCACGTTGTTGCGTGGATAGTTTTATTTGTTTTTTTTGATGTTATTATTTTAGCATTTTGGTTTTGCTGTATATTTATTTATTTATTTATACAGATGGGTAGGTAGCCTAATTTTTTGCATTTTGGGGGATTGTTGCCAAGGCCAGTCGAGATTTTTAGGTAAATAAAAATATTAACTAACATAGATGAACAAGGGGGTGAAAAAAGTCAACAAGGACAAAAAAGGTGAAATTTTTGTAAAAATAAGTCGAAAGTAAAAGTTTCAGCAAAAATGGAACAAAAATGGCGAAATTTTCGAAAAAATGTCTGAAAATTTGGCACATAATTTTTAAATTTTTTTATCGTTTTTGAGCGAAGGAAAGATAAAACAGGAGAAGGAACAAAACAGCATCGCCGGACCGTGCACGCTGTTTGACCATACACGTATTTTTTACGCTGTTGTCTTAAAAAATCCAAATGGAATTTTAATATTAATGGCGCCCAGTAAAATTACCGTTTAGAATCAATAAAAGTCTTTGTTAGAAACAAGAACAAGAATTACAGTTATAAACATACATGGGCAGGGGGGGGGTTGGGGGGTTAACCCCCCCCCCAAATTCTGAGAAGGGGAGTTTAACCCCCCCTCCACTCAGAAGTGGGGGGGAGAAAAGGTTAACCCCCCTCCAATTTTGGAAAAATAAAGAAAAAAATGTCTTTAAAATGATTTCTAACTGCCTCCAAAATTACGTTTTGAGATTAAAATGTATGTTTTAACCAGTAAAAAGCATAAAAATGCAATACAAAGGGCTTTTTAACCTAAACTTAGGTTTTTTACCTATTTTTTCTTTAAAGCTGAAAAACGATATGGGTAAAATGCAGACCAGAAAAAAAACGATATGGGTATTATTTTGCGTTTCTCGGATTTTAACCCCCCCCCCCTAAGTTGGGGTTTAACCCCCCCACACTCCGGACCAACTTGCCTAAGTATGGTTATAAAGATAATATTACGTACATAAAAATCAACTAAAACCCATGACAATGCTTCAAGTTTGGATTATAAACATGTTAGCATAATATCATGCTGAAATAGCTGTAATTAAATGTACTTAATAGTTCACGCTAGATTTATTGATTGATGTTTTTCTTTAGTTGATCAAATAATAAACAAAGACATTTAAAACAATAAATAGGAGTATAGTTTAAAACATACATGGGCAAGTTGTCCGGAGTGGGGGGGGGTTAAACCCCAAATAAGGGGGCGGGGTTAAAATCCGACACCTCAAAAAATCCCATATCATTTTTTTTGAAATACATTTACCCATATCGTTTTTTCAACTTCGAAGGAAAAATAGGTAAAAAAAAAACGCTAATTTTAGGTCAAAAAACCTTTTTGTGCATTTTTGAGCTTTTTATCTTTTGACCATTTTTTGACCTCAAAAACTTATTTAGAAGGCAGTTGAACCTATTAAAAACTGTAGTTTCAAAATTGGGTTAACCTTTTCCCACTTCTCGATAAGGAGGTGGGACCCAGTTCTCAGAATTTCGACTAACCCCCCAACCCCCTCCCCCCTAGTTTTTCCAGCTTATGGTTTAAAGTTAGTTGCTTTGCTATCTTACAATATCATGCTTAAACCGACCGTTTAAATTTCCAACCATTTAGCTTTGGGAAACATAAATTGTTTGCCAAAAGCTAAATGGTTGGAAATTTAAATGGTTGGTTTAAGCATAATATTGGAAGATAGCAAAGCAACTAACTTTAAACCATAAGTGGGAACGAGGGGGGGAGGGGGTTGGGGGGTTAATCCCCCCAAATTCTGAGAATGGGGGTTTAACCCCCCCCCACTTTCAGAAGTGGGGGGAAAGGTTAACTTGCCCCCATTTCGAAAAAATGAAGAAAAAAACGTCTTGAAAATACTTTTAACTAACTCCAAACTTAAGTTTTAGCTTAAAATGAATGTTTAACAAAAAAGCTCAAAAATGCAATAAAAAAGGTTTTTTGACCTCAAATTTGCGTTTTTTTTACCTATTTTTCCTTCAAAATTGAAAAACGATAAGGATAAAATGCACTCCAGAAAACAAATGATATGGGTATTTGGCGTTTTTTTTCTCGGATTTTAACCCCGCCCCCTAATTTGGGGTTTAACCCCCCCCCACTCCGGAACAACTAGCCCATGTATGTTTAAACCTCTACTCCTATTAATTGTCTTTAAATGCCTTGCCCCCCTTAAAATTTGGGGGTCCCTGTACTAAAAACGTTAAAAATGGGGTATTTGTGAGGTTCACCCCAAAAAGATTTGGGAACCCCCTACCCCTTTAAATCCAAAGGAAAAATATTTCCTCAGTTGATTTTTATGTACCTATATTATATTTGGGCAGCCTTCTCGCGATTTTTGGGGGAGGTATAGGGGGGGGGTAAAGCTATTAGGGTTAAGTGTCCAGAAAGACCCAAATGTACTTTTTTTTTGAGTGCGGGTGTACCCATATCGTTTTTCAATTTTTAAGGAAAAATAGGTAAAAAATGCTTATTTTAGGTCAAAAAGCCTTTTTTTTATTCCATTTTTGAGCTTTTTATTGCTTAAAATATTCATTTTGACCTCAAACTTAAGTTTGGAGTTAGGCAGATGTCATTTTAAAGACGTTTTTTCTTTATTTTTCCAAAATAGGCGTGGGGGGGGTTACCTTTTCTCTCCCCCCCCACTTCTGAGTGGGGGGGTTTAATTTCCCTTCTCAGAACTTGGTGGGGGGTTAACCCCCAACCCCCCCCGTGCCATGTATGTTATAACTAAATTATTGCTCTCCTTTAGTAATAAAAGACTTTTGATTTTTAAACGGTAATTTTACTGGGCGCCATTAATATTAAAATTCCATTTGGATTTTTTAGAAACAGCGTAAAAAATACGTGCACGGTCTAAACAGCGTGCACGGTCCAGCGATGTTTTCCGTTCCTTCTCCTGTTCTATCTTTCCTTCGCTCAAAAACGATAAAAAAATTTAAAAATTATGTGCAAATTTTTAACATTTCGAAAATTTCGCCATTTTTGTTCCATTTTTGCGAAACTTTTACTTTCGACTTATTTCTACAAAAATTTCACCTTTTTTGTCCTTGTTGACTTTTTTCGCCCCTTGTTCATCTATGTTAGTTAATATTTTTATTTACCTAAAAATCTCGACTGGCCTTGGCAACAATCCCCCAAAATGCAAAAAGATCGGGCTTCCTTTACCCCATCTGTATAAATAAATAAATAAATATACTACAGCAAAACCAAAATGCTAAAATAATAACATCAAAAAAAAAACAAAATAAAACTACCCACGCAACAACATGGTTACAACAGGGGAAAGTGTCGTTTTCGTTTCTTTTCCGCTTATCAGCAAAAAAAATAGACGCATTCATTCCTTTTCGAAGGACAGCTGCTTTTTGTTTTTTCCCACTTCTCAAACCATTACCTCGCCTTATTCAACAAAAGGAGTCACAAACCCGCACGGCAACCAGAATCTACCCATCCCTTTTCCCCTGAATCATGTCATCTATGGCAGAATGAGTTAATGTAACTTGAAATTTTGCACAACTGTGACTCGTTTTACATTGAAAAGATTAAACTTTTCTAGATAGATTCATTTACGATGTATGTAGTCAAATTAAATTTTCTCCTAATTGTGACTTATTTTGTAGGGGACTACTAAGCCACGATCTGTGTGACCAGCCGTGCGGACCCGCCGGTCTAAAACATGACGAATCGTATTTTTTTTGCTCCGTCAGTTGTTTCTGAGCTTTGTTTTGCCAAAGCAAATTTAAACACGACGATCCCTGGTTTCCACTTCTTCTGGCATATCCAGCACGATGATGTCGCTTCCAATTGGGACTTCTGTTTCGATTGGCATTACAATAACCCGCGAATGAGGGCGATAATTTTGTCCGTCCGCCGTTTCGCGTCCGGGACAATCACCGTTTTGATTAGCGGACGGCAGATAGAGTCCTGTCGCTTCGGGGGGTAAAATTGACGCTATGCAAAGTACTTTCCAACTGCGTTATCATAGCTTTAATCACATTATAAAGTCAATAATTTACAGCTTTTTAAGGTCTGCACTTAACAGTTTTACGGTCTTTTTGGACGGAATCTTTAACTATTTCACTTCCATTCGTTGAAACAAGCAATGAGAATTTTTTTTATTCCACATCATGACACCAACGGGGGCAAAATAGGCGAAGCGATTTCAAACACACGAAAAAAAAGCAAAAAACAAAAACAAAACCGTTGCTGGTGGGCGTGAAAATTAAATTCCAGAAAAAGCCGGGAAATTTTCACTAACGTAAATTTTCCAGACCAAGTTTGCGCAAGCGAAATTCTTAATTATAAACAAATAAATACGTCAAATTTTTCTGCTTTTATCCTTAGGGGGAAGCAAAAAAAGATTTATATAATTTTCGTTGAGTAACATCTCCATGTTTTTGGTTTTTTTCAAAGTGGCGAAAAAAATTCGTAATCTGTGAGAAACGCTTATAAAGTATTTTAGAGCTAAAAACTCAAAAATAAATAATATTATGCAAAATAATTACACTAAAAACATAGCTAAGACTTCAAAAAGTAAAGAGTCTAATTTTACTATTATTTTAAAGCGAAATGCGTAATCTGAATATTATATTTAACAAAATAAATGTTTTCTGATTTAGTAATTTTTTAAATTGAGAGCCAGAGGCTGCGGGGACGGGCAATTTTTAAAAGGGAATACGCAAACAAAGGGGGTGAAAAAAGTAGACAAGGACAAAAAAGGTGAAATTTTTGTAGAAATAGTCGAAAGTAAAAGTTTCGCGAAAATGGAACAAAAAAAATGGCGAAATTTTACGAAAAAATGTCTAAAAATTGGCACATGATTGTAAATTTTTTTATGAGCTTTGAGCAGAAGGAAAGATAAAACAGATAAGGAACGGAAAACGGCATCGCCGGACCGTGCACGCTGTTTAGACCGTACCACGTATTTTTTACGCTGTTTCTAAAAAATCCAAATGGAATTTTAATATTAATAGCACCATTAAAATTGCCGTTTAGAATTCAATAAAAGTCTTTTATTTCAAAACAAGAACAAGAAATTTCCGTAAGAACGTACATGGGCGCGGGGAGGGTGGGCGGGGTTGAACCCCCCCCCCCAAATTATAAAAAAGGGGGGTTTAACCCCCCCTCCACTCAGAAGTGGGGGGGGGGGGGAGGGAGGGGAAAGGTTAACCCCCCCCCCCCCCCAATTTTGGAAAAATAAAGAAAAAAAATGTCTTTAAAATGACTTCTAACTGCCTCCAAACTTAAGTTTTGAGGTCAAAATGAATGTTTTAAGCAATAAAAAGCTCAAAAATAAATAAAAAGGGCTTTTTGACCTAAAATTCGTATTTTTTACCTATTTTATCTTTCAAAACGAAAAACGATATGGGTAAAATGCACTCCCAGAAAAAAAAAGATATGGGTATTATTTTGCGTTTCTCGGATTTTAACCCCCCCCCCCTAATTTGGGGTTTAACCCCCCCCCCCACTCCGGACCAACTTGCCCATGTATGGTTATAAATATAATATTACGTACATAAAAATCAAATAAAAAAGCGATGACAATTTCTACAATTTTGGATTATAAACATGTTAGCAATAATATAAAAAAAACAAACCCGGGGTCCTTGAAGCAGCTCGTAAAAATGTACTTAAATGAGTCCAATTGGATTTCACGCTGTTAAATTTATTGATTGAAAAAAAAATGTTTTTCTTAGTATGATCAAATAATAAACAAAGACATTAATAAAACAATAAAAATAGGAGTATAGTTTAAAACATACATGGGCAAGTTGGTATCCCAGAGTGGGGGGGGGTTAAACCCCAAATTCAGGGGGGGGGGTTAAAATCCGAGAAGCGCCAAAATGCCCATATAACATTTTTTTTTCTGGAGTGCATTTTACCCATATCGTTTTTCGATTTTGAAGGAAAAATAGGTTAAAAAAAACGCTAATTTTAGGTCAAAAAGCCCTTTTTATTCATTTTTGAGCTTTTTATTGCTTAAAACATTCATTTTGACCTCAAAACTTAAGTTTGGAGGCAGTTAGAAGTCTATTCTAAAGACGTTTTTTTCTTTAACTTTTTCCAAAATTGGGGAGGACGTACTTCCCACTTTATAATGAGGGTAAACTGCCCATTCTCAGAATTTGGGGGATTAACCCCCCAACCCTGCCCCCTCGTTTCCACTTATGGTTTAAAGTTAGTTGCTTTTGTCTATTTACAATATCATGCTTAAACCAACCATTTAATTTTCCAACCATTTAGCTTTGGGAAACATTAATTGTTTCTTAAGTGAGAGAATGTCAATAATTATTTTGTTACGATCGGCTTGCTCATATATCGTCATTGAATCAAAATTCGACAAAAAACGTTAGAAACTGTAAGCCAAAAAAATTTAAAAAAATAAAATTTATTCATTCTAATTATATTAAAATTAAAAATATTAGAAAAGTATACACACACTAACACAAATTTTATCTTATTTTTATAAATTATTATTGACGAGCTATCTCACTCAAAAAAAAAAATTTACAATAAGCACCATCAGTTTTACAACTTAAAAATCGACTGTTTTAGCAGGGCTTAAAATAATTTCTGCGATTGCAAGAGACAATGAATAAATGTCTCTCAAAGGCGTGTATGCGCCTGTGTATGTAAGAATTTTTTACTCGAACGACAGGAAAAACCCGGGGAACACGATATATAGCTACAAACAAGCTCACTATCCGCACAGTAACAAGCCTTTTGATGTCATCGTTTTGTACAGGCTAGCACTGAGAAGGTAGAAACGAAACCTTCGCTGATAATCAAACCCGAAGTTTCTTTAAAAGTTAAAAGATATTTTAATGATAATATTGCTTAAGAGCTGTAAATAATTCTTAACTCTAATCTTTGAACTTATATATTGTTTCTTTATGGGCTGGATGGATGGTATAACCTAACGCACCTAATTGCCACCTTCTACCTACTGACAATATATGGGAATGGATTGGGGGCTTCTACATATTAGGCAGGCAGTTTCAGATTAACGTGCTAAAGCAAAATGTATGCATTTAACTTCTACGTAAAATGGCCTTTATTATTTGTCTCCAAAAGCTTGGGCTTCAAATATGTTTAAAAATCTTTTTTTAAAATGCGATTAAGCAGGTTTTCACTTTAAATTATATATAATCCTATTATATAATGATTTTAAAAAAACATTTAAATTCTATATGATTTATTGTATATAATCGTTTTTAGAAAAAAACACACGTTAATCTTTTGTTCTAGAGCACAACCATCGCATACGATCGGTACCTGCTCCAGGAGCAAGCTGTCGGGGGTTATACTTCCCAAAATCAAGCTTATAGCCGACACCCCCTGAAATTTGGGGATACCCCGGTCACCCCCCTAAAATTTGGGGGTCTCAGGCTCAAAAACGCCAAAAATGGGGTATTTGAAGTATACCCCAAAAAAATTTTCAGGGATCACCTTCAAAATTCGGGGTGGGTAGATACCCTATAGGACAGAGGGGTCTACCTCCCCTAGAGCCAAAACTTTTGGATCCCCCCTAGAAAAAATACAGGGGGCCCTCCCTCCCCCCAAAGCTTGAGAGCGGTCCTGCCGCCTGACCCTGACCCCCCTAGCGAGGCTGACCTCCCTCCCCCCCTCCCGACCAATTTGAAAGTATATTTTTTTATTTACTGTCAAAAACACGGTTTTTTAGTTAAAAACAGTGTTTAAATACAATTTTTAGGCCTAAATAGACTGTTTTAGCACATAAAATTCAATATTAGAACTAAAAACATTTAAGCATATTTTTAGAATGTATGCTTTCAGTTTCTCAAAACAACTCAATTAAAACTCCGTTAAAGCTTCGGTAAAAACTTTTAGAATGCGATGCGCTAAAATTAACTAGACAGAAAAAACGGTTTGGTTGACTTTGGGTTTATTTATTTAAATAAAAACGTATTTTTATTCAACAAAAATAAAAATACCTTGCAATGGTTGCTAAAATAATTTTAAAATTTAAAATTCCGAAATAAAAAAAAAACGAGAAAAGAGACCTTTGCAGCAATCGATAGGACAAGGCGGCTTCCTTTTTTTTTAGGTCGTCGAAGCTTTATATATAGATTTTTTAAGCAGATTTTTCGCTATTTTTTTGTTTGAAATTCCAACCAATGTTAATTTCACAAAAAATAACTCGAACTCTAATGCCATTAATGGATGAAGAAACAATATTTAAAAAACATTGGTATGTGCAAAATTTACTAATATGTAATCAAATTAAAGCCAATCTTAATTTTACATCTTCAAAATAAAGAATTAAACGCTATTTTGTCTAAAAAGTCACATTATGATGACACTTTTGCTGTGCTCCTCCAAGTGGAACAGGATGATAAGTGCAAAGAAGCTAATGTCATTACGCCATAATCCACTTTCCAGAATGAAGGCTTACCCAAAAAAACTTAATACAAGTAAAAAAAGTAACTTTAGAAAATTACAAAAAAGGATCAGTTTTTGTGTCAGATAGGCTACAAGATAAAAACTAATACATGAAAAACAAACAGTAATAGCGACTCAAATCGGAAGCAGAAAATGAACTTTATCAGATATTTAAAGAACTCAAATTTTATTTTAATAAAATTTTTGCAAATAAGGTTAAGAGATATGTAATTTTTTTAATCTAAAAAATATTATGTTGAGACACGCGTTACTATAAAGCGTCGGCACTGAAAAGAAAATTGGAAAATTATATTACGTATGTAGTATATCGAACTTACTAAATACCCAACGGAAATCAGCATTTATATAAATTTTTTCAAATGGAGTCACAACGGTTTGTTTAACATAAAAATTTCATGTTTCAATCAGCTCCACGCAGAATTGACCAGCATAATAATTCCTTCGGTATTTAACTTTCGTACCAATTATCTCCTGGTAAAACAAAACTCGGTTAAATTAACGTTTGTTTTAATTGACCTTTGGGTATATTTTTCCCACCCGACCCCAAGCGAAACTTAAAAATCAAGCTAAATTGAAATCATTATGATAAATTAGTTCAAATGTCAAATTGGCCGAAGTTCTTTTTACCAGAATGTCATAAGTCCATAAAGGTCTTTGTGGGATGGACATGGAAAATTTACTGGGAATCATTAAAATCAATTTTATAACATAAATCATTGTGTTTGAAAAATAGAATTCGTTGATTTGCTTCTGTGAGCCAGGAAAAAAAATCTTTTTTTAAAACAAACGAAGTCAAACGAATAGTAAAGGCGATCAGTAACGACATCTTACTACACGTCATCACGCCACGCCATCATAATGATAACAATTTAGTCGTTGCTATGCCACCCTTAGGTTAGTCTAAAAATGCACATACTGTCAGAAATATATAACAAGAAATAAAGAAAAAATACGTTACTTCATAGGTGTTAAATCTGTCTGCCGCTGAGCTTTATACTATATATAGCTAACATATTTTCCCTTCATTTTTATGTTACCCTAACCCTACTCTTTTTTTAGATAGGTACAAGGTACCTGCAGCATTTCAATTTCAAATTTCAAATTCACAATCGTGACAATTTGATAGTCATCGTATGCGAGTGTGTGACTCAGTTTGCCCTAAAAATTACTAAGGGAGTCAGCTTCACGCAGATTGATAGCTTTCCATAAGCCACTTAAGCGCGCTGATAAATTATGGCGGCATTATGTTATAATTACTAACCTGACAAGCTAGCCAGCAGCTAAAAGGTCCTTCCTCAAGATAAGGCTAAATTTAAAGGCATTAAGGTCTCTCGGACAGTTTTCAATTCACATCGTTTAATAAAAAACCAATAGAAATACAGAACAAAAATTATTTTTTTGCTTACATAAAATGTATTTTTTTAGTTATTGTAATAAAAGAGAATTATAGTATTTTAAAGTATACCAACGACGAAAATTCGAATATGCGGCAAAAAGTAGGAAACAAAATGCGGTTTAAATATTTACAAATATTTTTTTTGTTTTGATTTATTGAAAAAATTATAATAAATGTAAAATAAATATTAATATTAAACGAAAAATGTGACAATGAAAATATGTTCACATTGGGAATCGATCCCTCGACCTCAAAAATTTGAGGCCTAGGAGATAACGACTGCGCCGCTCGTACATCTGCACAGCTTTTAATCGTCGCAATTTTGAAGAAATTAACCCCCATTTTTCACGAAAAAGCGTATATTAAACGATAAGTACAAAAATATTTCCATTGGTTTTTACGTACGTGAAAAAGGGTAACAGTTCTTTATTATTGGAAGTGTTTTTTTAATAAATACTGAGTAGTGAATATTTTTAAGGGTTTTAAAAAATTTTCTTTGCAATTGAATTTTTAATATAAATTATTTCAACTACTACCAATAATATAATAAATGTGGACTTTATAATTGTGGTATTTCTGCCTTTTTAACACCCATATTAATTTTTTATAGAAACATTTCTGTATTTAGCGAGATCTCGTATGCCAAAAATCGCCATTTTCCATACTTAAGAAAACTGTTCGGAGAGACCTGAAGTGGGTTTTTAGTGACATACCGCCAGCAAAAAATATCGCTCAGTTTAAGTGTTATTTTATCACATTGTTATTTACAAGAAAATTTCAGATTTCGATGTATAGGGTAGTGCATTTAATTTCGGCACTTTTTTGTTTTTCCAATGTAACTTTTCACTGTATGGCCCGATTTTCATGTTTGAAAGCTCATTTTAAAGCTTTTACGATACTGCGTTGCGTCATAAAAGTTTCATTGTACGAAAGTTGTTTTTTAATTAATTAAATCAGTTTTTAAAAAAATGGAAAATTGCCGAAATTAAATGTATGCATTTAATTTCGGCACTTTACAAACAATGGATTGTTTCTCAGTCAAAAAACATCATTTTCAAAAATTTAAAAGCCTATCAATATCTCCAGACAGTTTTCTTTAATTTAAGCTTCTACTTCTTGCTCAGCGTGTAACTGGTAAAAAGTTACAGCTAAAATGCCATATGGTATCAAAATGAACAAAATTTTGGAAAAAAGTGCATTTAATTTTTGCACTCTTCAAAAAGACCCCCTTATAAAGTTTCAAGTGCAGTGATATGACCCCAACACATTTCAATGTTGTCTTTTAACTATTTGCAACTACAATTAACACCCGACCACTTAATTCAACCCGTTTTTACCCACAGCAATTATGTGCCGAAATTACACTATTTTATTTTATAACAATTGCTCACCACAGACGCAACGTAGAACGAACGGGACTAAAAATTCGGAAAATAGACTAAATTTTACCAGGACAGTTTAATTTTTAAACCAATTTATTGCGTAATCATGAAATGCCCATGTTCTAAAAACGAGTAACAATTTTATTTTTTATAAATCACACAATTTTACATGAAAATATCATAACATAACAAATAAAAAGCTCACGACAGTCATCTACATATAATTAGCTCTCATTTGAGCTATCAAACGTCGTATTCCGTCCAGGATTACAAAGATATAGTCCAAAATCAAAAATGCCCAATTTGGAAAAGTGCCGAAATTAAATGCACTACCCTATATCTATTATATAACAAACAAAAAGTCAAATAAAATGAAAATTGTTAAAAACATTGGTACCGTAGTGTAGTAGTGAGTGGTTGGTTGTTTTGGTAGTATTTTTTGCAGCGGTTGTAGTGACTTTCTTACGTACTAACTGCTTGGTATTAGCAAGAATATATAACACAAGAAAATGTCCGACTGTACACTAAATTTTTGACGAAAATTTTGCAAGAAAAGTCGCACTTTCAAATCCATGTGCGATTTTTCTCCAAAAAATCCGCCATTTTCTGCTGGTTTTTCCGCGCTGCGATTTTTAACACAGTGTTAGTTTTCTTGCAGTGCGGACTGCGACTTTGTTTGCACTCAATACTGCTTAATTTGCACTGCGATTATTTTAGCACTGCGAGTCTAGCTGCACAACAAAAAAAAAATAAAAAAGAAGCGAAGCGAAAATTTTGTGTTTAAATGAGTAAACGTCGTTTTTTTAACGTTAAGATGTCAAAACTTTTTAGGTTTAATGAAATAACATAACTTTTCAACGTTTTATAATTAAAACAAATTTTGAAGTGTTTTACTAACATCTGTATTTTTGGGTGACGGAAAAAAGCACCCGTGGCAAAGACGGAAAAAAAGCACCCGGTGTTAAGGCGGAAAAGAAGCACCCGTGCGCGGGGCGGAAAAAAAGCACCCGCCCTTAACTCGGAAAAAAGCACCCGATAGGAGCCTATGACAAATATCGTGTAGCGACGTTTATTTATTACGTTATCAGTATTATAAAACTTAACTTAAACATCTCGTAGCGTTTAGCGGTTATTTATATTTAGTCAATGTAAGATTTTTATTTGTTTATAAAACACAAGATTTTAAATTAACAATTATTTGTTAAATAAAATAATTAAAAATAAAAAAAATAATAAATTTCTTGTGTTCAGTTGGTTAATTGTATGCTCACAAATTGCAAGCAATTATGTTAACTGCAAATTCACACAAACTTTTAATTTGCGGTTTTTTATCTATTTCTTTGTGATATCATAACAAATACGCTACAGTAATTTTTTTATGTCATAATTCGCCGCAGGACAATAATAAAATATATAATTACGCGGGAAAGCGAAAGTTCATGTGCAACCACTAAAATCTCGCGCACTATAAACTTACCACTTAATAAAGATAGCGTTTACAAATGTAAAATAGAAAACAGTAAAACGAAAACAGTGCTAGATAAGATTTGAACATTTTATACACAATTTCCTTTAATTCTATTTTTACATTTAGCAGGTTTTTTAAGTTTATATTGGTGGTGCTGGTTTTAACATTTTTCAAAGTAAAGTAGTGGTATGTTGGCAAAAATATTACGTAATAAATTTGAAATTAGGTCAAGCCGTTCACATTAATTAGGTCAAATTGTTTATATTAATTAGGCCGTGTTATTAATGATATAAGCAAACATTTTAATTTCAATTCGATGTTTTGTTTTTCTAATTCGATAATTTACCAAATTTGATTATAATCGTTAAAAAATGGCTGATTTCGGTGATGCGGGCAGCGGAACCTTTTAAAGTTTTAAGTAATTGTAATCCACCACCCAAAAATACAGTACCCAAGTCAACGTTCGCCCGGTTTGGTACTTGATCATTTGGCGCTTTAGATCCAAACGGACTTAGATCCAGAACAAAAACACTAACTAGAAAAAACACGAACTTAGATCCAAATTTTTGTTTACATTTCTTTTTCTACTTTATCAACTTTTAAAAAATGATTTTAAATTTATCTTAAACGTTTTAAACATTGAGTTTTTCGTCTTACGTGTAAAATATGAGCTTGTTTGTTGTAAACAAACTGAAAAACTTTTTAATGTGTGTTTCGAGAGAATTAATGATGTGTTTTAAAGCCAAATGTAATAATGTATTTTTATATACAGTTATGTATAATAGACAAAGTATACTATATGTCTCAAAACAATTTTAAATTTTAAGCAACAAATTTAAAACTACAAATCTCATGTCAATTCACAGGTAAGACATGGCATACATTCGCCAGATGCCACTTTTTATAGCGATTTCTTTCGATAACTACTCCCGTATAAATTTTTACAAACAACGAATGCCTACCTGACTGATTCGTGCGGTAAATATAATTGTAATACAATTAAAAGCGACGCAAGTAATCAAGTTGGAAACTTAATTTAAAGGTTTTGATTAAAAATTTTTAAAGTAAATTTTTACTTATGTTTTTTACTCTATAAGTCTTCACACACGAATCTTTTTGAGTAAATAATTTGTATGCAAAATAAACAAACACATATTTTACACGTAAGAAGCAAAATTAAATGTATAAAACGTTTAAAACACATTTAAAATCATTTTTTAAAAAGTTGATAACGTAAAAGAAAAACGTAAACGAAAAATTGGATCTAAGTTCGGGTCTTTGGATTTAAGTTCGTGTTTTTGTACTGGATCTAAGTTCGTTTGGATTTCCAAGTTCGTGTTACCCTTGAATTTACATAGAAAAACGCCGCAGTTGATGGGGCCATATACATATGTCAAAAGTGTTTTTCCATAAAGAAAATAATAACGCCTTACCTACTGTACCTACGATTATAATAAAAAACGGTCGTTTTCAGCATAATCTAGATTATCCTACTCGAGACCACTATTGCGGAAATAATCTTAAAACTAAGGTCAGTTTTTTTTAGTTTTAGCACACAATATAATAAGATTAGTGATGTTCCCCGGAGCTCCGGAGCTCCTTCCGCTTTTTGGAGCTCCGGAACAACCGCTGAAGCTCCGGAACTCCGGAGCCCCGCCCTATTTTCCTGCTAATTTTATGAATAATTAAAGAAAGATGCCATGGATTATTAAGTCAAATTTTTTTGTAAATTAAATTTTTTTCAAAACTTATTTAAAAACCAAGAAATGTTGAATTATGCTTATGTGTTGTATGTTTTCTGGAATAAAACTGACTTTGACTTAAAAACAAAAATAAAATATTTAATATTTAAAACTTTTGTAAAAGTATTTTTTTACGCAATTATATGATTCAATTTGAAAATATTTATTTGAAAATTCTAACATTAAACTGCTGAAAAGGTTTGCTATCAGCATGAACTGAAGCCCAAGAGGGTTACATATAA
>JASAMX010003537.1:0-11136 GCA_030248175.1 Microlaimidae sp. YZB2_3 | reverse complement strand
TTTTTTAGGTCAGCCAGTTTTAATTTTTCTATAATTTTACAATTATTTTTATTATTCATAACAGTTTTGAAATCGGGACAATAATTTAAAGCAAAATACTTCTTAGCGGTGCCACTAATAATCAGTTGGTACAGTTGATTAAAGCTAAAGTCTTCCAGGCTGAAATTAAGGGTGAACCGCTCTCCGCCAGGAAGAAATAAACAATAAACCCGCGATCGAGAAAAATTAAAAAAAAAGTTTTCAGCGGTTATGTAACCAATTATTATTTAGTTGCGTAATTTGTTTCTCTGCACGTGATATTTTCTCAAAGAACGAGTGGTTACTTTACCACTCATCTATTTTCACCCTGATAGAATTTAACTTTAGTCGAAAAGAAAAAAGTTTGATTTAGCCAGAATTCCGACATAATATTTTGGTTCCATCAAAAACATCCAAACGGTATATTATTTCTTTTACAATTTATGCTAATTTAGATATAGTCTGGCTCTGGCCAGAGCATATTAACAAATTTGAAAAGGTTTGCTTTTTTTTGGGAAAACTATACCCTGATAAAATTAATGATTTGTATTCAAGTGAAGCGAAAATTAAAATGAAGTTTTATTCGGTTGCTACGAGTGTTTTGATTTAAAACAAACAAACACAAATATATTATGAGCTTTAAAAAATTATAACTACTGAATTTAAACTATAAAAAATTAAAATAAATATTATAAATAAAATATGTTTGATTTAACACATCGCACTAACATGAAGCAATTATTTCAATATCTCGTAATTAAATGCATTTGACAGACGCGTATATAAGATTTAACCTGGAGGGCGAAAAATAGCTGGGCGGATGGCTTATAAAGAAGGGATCAGAAGGGCCTCAAGAATGAAATTTTTTTTGAAATAGGCACTCAAACAAATTAACAATCGTTCCATAACAAATGACGTAAAATTTTAGTTTTTCGTTTAGGGTAGTGCATTTAATTTCGGCACTTTTTTGTTTTTTCCGATGTAACTTTTCACTGTATGGCCCGATTTTCATGTTTGATAGCTCATTTTGAAGCTTCCACGATGCTGCGTTGCGTCACAAAAGTTTGAATTTACGAAAATTCTTTTTTTACTTAATTAAATCAGTTTTTAAAAAAAATGGAAAATTGCCGAAATTAAATGTGTGCATTTAATTTCGGCACTTTACAAACAATCGATTGTTTTTCAGTCGAAAAAATCATCATTTTCAAAAATTTGAAAGCCTATCATTATCTCCAGACACTTTTCTTTAATTAAAGCTTCTACTTGTTGTTCAAAGTGTAACTGGCAAAAAGTTACAGCTAAAATGCCAAATGGTATTAAGGTGAGCAAAATTTGGGAAAAAAGTGCATTTAATTTCGGCACTTTTTTAAAAGACCGCCTTAATCGAGTTTAAGTGCAGTGCTATGACTCCTACATATTTCAAAGTTATCTTTTAACTATTTACAACTACAATTTAACAACCGACCACTTAATTCAACCCGTTTTTACCTACAGCAATATGTGTCCCGAAATTATACTATTTTATTTTATAACGATTGCTCACCACAGACGCAACCTAGAACCACGAGGACTAAAAATTCGAAAAATAGACTAAATTTTACCAGGACAGTTTAATTTTTAAACCAATTTATTGCATAATCATGAAATGCCCATGTTCTTAAAACGAGTAACAATTTTATTTTTTATAAATCACACAGTTTCACATGAAAATATCATAGCATAACAATTAAAAAGTTCACGACAGTCATTTACATATAATTAGCTCTCATTTGAACTATCAAACGTCTTATTCCGTCCAGGATTACTAAAGATATAGTCCAAAATCAAAAATACCCAATTTGGAAAAGTGCCGAAATTAAATGTACTACACTATATTTAAATTCTTATACAAGTTGTGAATTTTTATAAATTAATTTGTGCTAAATTTGTCAATGCTATTTCTAAAACTTTATTAATTAACAAAAATGATTTAGATACTGTACATTTGACATAGACCGGCACAAAGCCCACGTTAATCAACCATTGTCACAAATTGATATAATTTACATACTGCATGATTTTTTGTTAAATTGAAAAAATGGACACACACCGTTTACTTTTTCAAAAAACTGCCTTGTACGCAAATTTTTGAGCCTTTCGAAAATGATAGACTGAGGGTTGTGGCGTTTAGGGATTAGCTGTAATATACAAGAAGCGAAAAAAAACTTGTAATACATATGCATAAATAGCTTAAAGATTTTACTTACACAAACCTATCGGTTTTTTTGGTTATTCAAATGTATACTTTATTCAATTTCGCGCAACAAGTGGGGAATGAACCATAATAAAATTAATCGGTAATTTTAACATGCCGCCAAAGTTGAAATTTTTTTTATTAGTTGATTTCATCTTTTTTTTCTTAACCTTGTTTAAATTCCTTTACGAAGGCGTTGCATATTTTACAAAAATCGTGAGATTCTGATGGGACACAAAATTTGCTTGTGAATATTAGAACTTGTTTTGCATTGGCTTAAAACATGTCTGCGGCGGAAATTTTAATTTTGTTTACAAGTCCCAGAGCCTAACCACCCGGCCAATTTGACAACTGTAAACTATGAAAAAATGAATAATTTTAAACATGGGTGTTTTTCTAAAAGTATAAAAACTACATAATAGTTTTTACCAAGAATAATTTATATTTGACGTTTCTCAAGCAAAATCAAAATTTGCATTAAAGTTTTTAAGTGACTTTGAAGTGGCACCTTGCAATTATAATAAATTATAGAACATTATCAATATTTCTCTATGCGAAACTACACTGTAATAACTGCACTTTTAGTAAGTGGGAAAATAGAAGTGGAAAAATGACTGAGTTTAATAACAAAAATGTGCTATTTTTGTATAGATTTCTATTATTTCTATACAAAAATTCAACATTTTTCTGTGGTTCCTCTTCCTGCAATGGCATACTTTCAGAATATTTCATTTAAATGGAACTCCTATTGAAATAACATATACTTCATTTTAATTCTCGCGAATTTTTCTTGGAGAGTATAAGCGCCATTATAATGGCATGACTCAATTCATCTAAACGCGCGCAAACAAATGAATAATCGGAGAATAGAGCCGTGGATAATATACCATTATAATGGAAAAACTCAAGAAGTGTGCTATTATAATGACCTTTTTTGGAAGTATGCCATTATAAAGGCGAACACCGGCGCCACTTTGTATGTAGGAGTGTTAAATTTTTCAGTATATTATACTTTTTATCACACTAAATTGCTTTAAAATTGCTTTAATAATGATAGACTCTGATTTTAAATGATTATGGACGCAGTATTTCTATTTAATTATTGATTATTATGTAATTGATTGATTGATTATTATGTATTATTTTAAAAAGTTTTGCAAAGTTAGATAAATATGGCTACAAAAGTTAATATAAGCGGGTCATTTAAAAAAGCGGGTCATTTTTAAAAGGTTATTTTATCGGTTTCCGATTTTCATCAAAACGCAAGAAAACACGAAAAAATTTGCATGGAAAAAATAGAACGTTGTGTCCACAACGCTATGCGTATCGGTTTTTAAATCTAAATTTTAGGATTTTAATTGGAAGAAGATGTGTGTTTTCTTATTGGTTTTAGAAATTTTTAAAAACGTAAATAAAAATTAGAATTTAAAAATAATTGTAAGAAGTTTTTTTAAAGTGCTAAGTTTTTTCAGGGTATGATATCGAACTTTGAATTTTTTTCTGAATAAATTTTTTTATTAATTTTTTTAATCCTAAACATCTGCCGTGTATTATGTCGAAAAGTATGTATAAAATGTTTTTGTTTTATTTTATCAGAAATTACTATTATATTTTGCTTTATTTATTATTTTATTTTATAGCGTGGAGGATTTAGTTAGAAATTTTTATAAACATTGCGGAAATAAAATTTTTAATACATCATTTATATTACTGTTTTTCCCTCTATTCAATCTTAAAAAAAAGTATCGTGCCTGTACCGTATAAATAAAAATAAAAATAATAATAATAATAATAATAATAATAATAATAATAATAATAATAATAATAATAATAATAATAATAATAATAATAATAAGAATAATAAGAATAAGAATAATAAAAATAATAATAATAATAATGTGTTTATCGTAGAAATAATAATTTTTACCACAGTTGACTCGAATATAAAAATTTTTGATGTTTCGTTTTTATTCCTTTTTTTAACACTATTTGCACATTAAAATGATGAGTAGGTATTACGGCACCATTGTTATATAGCATGCAATACTCTATGTTTTATATAAAATTTCACTATAACTTTAATGTTTAAAAAATAAAAAAAATTATTTAGTTTTCGTTTATGGAGAATCACGACGGTAAATACAATGTACACAAAGGTCTCGAAAAGATGAAAAGATAATTTGTATATGACGTTGGTTAACGAAAAAAACACGATTATACTACACGAAAATAAAACATATAGAAAAACAATTTGTCTAAAAAAATAGCTGGTTGTATATATATATTTTTTTATCTATTTTTTTGTTTTATGTAAAATATTTTTAATTTTTCTCGAGACCTTTGTGTACATTGCATTAACCGTCGTGATTCTCCATAGTTTATTCATGCACTTGTAAATGCATCCTTCGAATTTAAAAAAGGGGGATTTCAAGATCCTCAAAGATTGACATGAGCATGTCTTTTTTTAATTGTGCTTGTGAAACTTTAACTGAAAATTTTGTTAACCAAATAAAAAATCATTAGTATAAAAAGGTAACAGGCCAGAAGAGCTATGGGACGTCACATTAGAGCTGGGTACTAAAAATCCGAAAAAAAAGGGACCTAACAGCCAAGCAGCCAGAACGAAAGGGACAAAAGAGCCAAATTGACACAATCATGAAAAACACAAAAGAGCCAACAGGTCAGAGAGTTGGACTTAAGAGCCTGACTTTTTAAGACCAAAGAGCCAGAAAAAAGGGACTTTAGAGCCTTTAACGGCGCTTTGTTTTTTAATAACCTTATAAGGCGTAATTTTCTAAATAAACACATTGGAGAGGACTTAAGAGACATATTTTTAAAAAAATTATTTTAACAAGTTTGCTATTGCAACACATTACAATAAACTTTAGAACTAATAATTTTATTTTTATAAAGTTTTTTTTAATCACTCCAATGTTTATGCGTTTTTTACGAATAATTCGTTTTCTTAATAATTTATAGATCTATCAAAATGAAATGTAGGTCAAAATTTTTTTTGTTAATTTAATTTTTTTAAAAACTTATTTAATACCCTAAAGATACAAATAGAATAATTTTAAATGTATTTCAAGGTTTAATAAGCTTAAAATCGCTCATTTAAAGGGCAGAGCTCCGGAGATCCCTTTATCTTAAATGGTCGGAGCTCCGGAGCATGATATTGGAGGTTAGGAACATTACTCTTTTAATTGTGTTAAATAATTAAAAATTTGTAATTTTTTCTAAACTTAATTTTGGAGAGAATTGACAATCTTGCGTGGCATATAGCTTAACAAACATGAACACGCCTAACAAGTTTCTTCGCTGAACACATCATTTTTTAAAAATTATTCTTCCTAGTTTGGTTTGTAAACTAAATAGATGAATTAAGAAATTTAAATACCTCAAAGATGTCTCTATTGGCTAAAATTTAAACATGTAAGCGTAAAAAGTACCAAAAAGCCAAACATAGTCACTCTATTGGTCATCGAGAAACAATTTTAGTATTACACATTAGCAGAAAGAAAGATTGCTTAATTAGAAGAATTTTGTCACAAATATGTGACAAATTAAAATTTAAGAATAATTACAAAATTATATCAAAGTTTAAAACATTCAAATTTATATATAAAAGTTATTTTAATAACGGTTTTTTACGTTAGGCTCTTTAGTCCCTCTTACGATGTCGATTTACGCATGTAAACGTTATTTCTAAATGGTTCTGTCGCTTTTGGTTCCATGGACACTATGTGTCTTCCTTTTGGACTCTATGGTACCCAGCTCTAAGGTCCCGCAATTTCCTTCTCCTAATCTCTTTGCTTTTCTCTATTGGCTCTAAAATGACCTTTTTGTGATTTTTTGGTCCCAAAAACTGCGGCTCTTAGGTCCCAAAATTGTGGCTCTTTAGTACCCGTGGCTCTTCCGTCTCCAAATTCATAAAACTCAGCATTGCTGCAGTTCAGCATAAAAATAGCAGTATTTATTTAATATTTTTCAAGATTAAACAAATTCAAAAATTAAGTTTTTTGATACCCTATAGTGTAGTTTTTACCAAGTTTTATTAATATTCGACAAGTAAAAATGCTATAGTTATTATAACCAAGCGATATTCTTGTTAATAACCGGACGAAGTTAATTTTTGTACTTAAAATTTTTATCTTATTTGTGACCTGATAAATTGACTGATCACTTTTATTATTTATGATAATAGATAAAATAAAAATTAAAATTTAGGCAGGAATAAATAAATGCTTTTTAAAACCAAAAATATAACTACCTAATCACAAATTTTTTTAATTATTCTTCAAATCACGTACATACATACATTTTATCAACCTGTGTAAAGAATAGTAATTGTGCAAAGTTTAGAAATTTGGGAAAAAACAATCGTGCAAAATTTAAGAATATCCTGATGAGGTTTAACGTTTCTATGGGGAAAAAGCAAACACTCAAAGAAAATAACAAATTTAGTGTAAATTTGTGGACTGATAATTGGTGAAGTCACGGGGATAAGGAGTAAAAGAGAAAATGAAACTAGTAAAATATCAGCCCGGTGCCTAAACTCGTTACGCCTGAAAAGCTGTTGGGGCGAAGAGATACGCCGTTTGGCCGCTTTAACACACGGTTCTCTAGGGACCTGGACTCCAGTAACGCAATTTATTTCTAGAAATCTTGATTGCCACTGGTATGGAAATCTCGCTTTAGCCCAGCTATTGGGCCCGAAAAAAATCTCCCGCTTGATTGGTAATGGGATAAAGAGGGGTTTGTGAATCTTTTTAAAACAACATTATACTTCATTTCAAATAAATCCGATTTCATAAAAAAATTTTATTCACATTGAAAATTACAAAGTAATATTTAAAATTTAGGACAAGTCCTAATTTTTCATTTTCAAACTAAGTGAATTGGCAGACTTTTTATTAGCCTTGTGTTGAAACGTGCTTAAGTTTGTTTGTTATTTTGCTTGTATTATTGATGTTGATGTTGTACATAGATAAATGATGTTGTAGATTATTGTAAAGTTTCTAATGTTAGCATGAAAATTTACGCCGATGATTGTAAAATTTACATGTCTCGTGGTGATGCAAATACCGTAGATCTGCAAATAAGTTCAAACAATCTTCTGAGCTGGACAAAATTATTGCTTAATATTTCGTACCCTAAATGCAATGTTATATCCATAGAAAATTTTGCACTTTCGGAACAATCATATTATTTTGAACATAATAAAATTTTGCCTGTGACAGCAATCAAGGATCTCAGTATTTGCATATCAAATGATTTAAAATTTTTTGAACATTGTTTCCAAATGGTCAGAAAAGCGATTTTCAAAGCTTCTCAAATTTTACGTTGCTTTAAAAGCAATAATCCTTTCTTTCCAACTCGTGCTTACAAAGTTTACGTTCGTCCCATGCTTGAGTCAAATACTGCCGTTTTCAATCCGTATCTAATTGGCGACATTATACGTTTGGAAAATGTTCAAAAATATTTTACTCGGAATATTTGCTGGAGATGCAAGATTGATTATACAGATTATACAGATAAAATAAAGCTTTTGTTTTTGAAATCACTTGCATTAAGACGTATTAAGTTTGACTTATGTATCGTGTATAAGATTATAAATGGCATTGTTGATCTTAAATTTAATTATTTTTTCATATACGATCCTAAAATTTATAATTTTCGTGGCAATAATTTTAAATTACAATTTTCTGAAAAATTTCACCTTAATTGTAGAAAGTACTTTTTTTCACAACGCATTATAAATGTATGCAACACGCTTGATAATACTGTAGTCTCTAATAGTTCGTTAGCTAACTTTAAAACACAATTGAATATGTGCAATTTTGATAGTTTTATGTTAGTATATAAATTCAAAAGTTTCTAAATAGTTTCTTTTTTTTTGGCCGTCTCAGGGAGTAAACTAAACTTTGTAAACCTTTACTTGCCTTTTTGTTAACATTTTTTAATATACTTATGATATTTTTATGGGTTGTATGTAATGCATATTAGTTTCTAAAATTTAGTTAAAACATATGTTGACAAATAAACTATTTTTCATTTCATTTCATTCCCCAAATATATTGTCTAAAAAGTATAAAAGTATTTGCAAGCTATGATTTGGAATCTACGACTATCTTAAACACTAATAAAGCTTCCCCTCAATGCTTCGGTACTTACTGGCATTTATCAAATATAAACTATTAATTTAAAACTTAAAGAAGGAGTTTTAAATTTTATAAAAACAAGATGGGGCAACTACGATAGCTTTTTTGCTATAAATTTTTGGCTTCACCTACAGTTAAAATTAATAACGTGTCTTGGTCAATCAGTGAATCCCACGAATTCACGGAAGATAAAGCGAGATACATAAGCCCAAAAAATAGGTGTATTATAAAATGTTATTAAAAATTTAAGTAGTCCATAAGGTCTTCATAATTTATGTTGCAGTCACTTAGGTTTACTTTTCAAGCGGCTATAATTATGGGCACATTATTATTTTTAGTCACTGAATAGATATGAATACGTTGTTCTTTGAGGTACTAGCACGTCTACTGGATTGTGCTAGTTAACGCATTATGTGTAATAGTTGGTCCAGAGAACAAAAAAACCCACAATATGAACTATTAGATTATAAAAAAACCAATCAAACTAATAGACACAACACAAAGTAATTTGCAATTTATGTTCATTGAATCAAAAAATGGGGGCCATATAACTCAAAGCAATAATATTAACTGTTGTTTATTTCTAAAAACCAATGAAAAGTATAATTATTACAATTACTTATTATAAATAGTAATTGTTTATTAAACAGATTAGCTTTGGATAGTCAATACCCGACAAACCCATTTTTTATTCAGTGTTTTAAGGTTTAATTCAACTGTGGTGCTTCTATAAAATTTTACCTTTAGTGAACTGGTTCCTGAGTACAAACTGCTAAAACTCAGAACTGCGTATCTAAGTGTGAGATTGACGATGTTGCACTGGAACGGGGTCGTTAGAGCCACAAGCAGAAAAACTTGAAGCCATAGGAATTTTTTGGGAGCATGGAGCCACAAATAATGGACACTTAAGAAAAAATTGGTTAGGGTTTAGATTTAGACTTTGCTTAGGCTTAGGTACACGTTTTAACGATTTTTATTTTTGGCTCCAAGTTTCCTATTCTTGGGTCCAAGTTTTAGATCCAAATTTCCTCGGCTCTATCAACCTTAAATTTGTTTCGCAGAGTGGTATGTACCGGCAGGAATATATAACACAAACGAATGTCTAACTGCAAAATATATTTGTGACCAAAATTTTGTTAGAAAAATCGCGCATGCGCAACTTTGTGCGACTTTTTTTGGCCAAATTTCGCCATTTTCTGTAATTTTTAACGCATTGTTGGATATTTAATTGCAGCGATTTTTAATGCGGTGTTACGTTTATAGTAGTAAAAATTGCGTCTTTCTTTGCATTCAGTACTGCTTTTTTCGCACTACAATTATTTTCGCACAAAACAAAGACAAGTTGTGCATGTGCGACTCTTCTTGCGAAATTCTGCTCAAAAATTTAGTTCACAGTCAGAACTTATTTTGTGTTGGTATAGTTAAGCGAAAAAAAGATAATCTTTTGGAGCCACAAGTAGGGAACTTTGAGCCATGGAAAATTTTTGGGAACTTAAAGCCACGATCAAAGGGAACTTGGAGCCTTTAAGAAAAAAATTGTTTGGGGTTAAATTTAGGCTTCGTTTAGGCTTAGGTTTTAGCGATTTTTATTTTCGGCTCCAAGTTCCCTAGTTTTGGCTCCAAGTTCCAGCTCCAAGTTCCCAAGGCTCCATCGAGCCTAAATCAATATTTTTGGATTATGCTCAAAAAGCAAGCGTTTTCGTTGTTTATATGGTTAGGTTATATAAGTCTAAAATTGTAAAACAGTTTTAACATAATAACAAAGAATTCTTTCGAAAAAAACTGAAACTCGAAAACAGCCATAAAATATTCAGCGAGTAATTATTTTGAAAGGTTTTATATAAAAACAAACTAAACAAAATTAAAAAATGAGTTTTCGGTAGGAAGAAGGGATATTTGCATTATAATAATATTTTGTTTTTATGGGTTTTTTGATCGTATATTTATTTTTTATTAAGTGTTAATATTTCAACATAACAAAAAAATATTTTTTAAATTTATTCTACTGCAGATTCTGCCTCAAGACCCAACTTTTCTAATTAAATTGAAAAATTGGAAAATTGTTGCTTGGGTAGCTCAGTGGTAAAGTGTTCCCACGGTGAGGGAAGGGTCGGTGGTTCAAACTTCAAACCCCAATCTTTCAATTTAATTGGAAAAGTGGGACTTGAGGCAGAGTCTGCAGTAATATTTGCTAAATAATAAATTTACAAAATTAAAAGCCGCTACAAAATTCTATAATAAAAATAGAAAATATATTTTCTGTTTATTGCTTAGAGCAGCATAGAAGCTAGGTTTAAAAAAATAAAACAGTAGTATTCTAAGCATCAATTTTATTTAGGCATAATTTTTTTTCATATTCAGCGTGTTTTGGTAGTATGTACTAAGGTTTAAACATTTTAGTTTTACTGAAACTCTAAAGTATCGGCAATATAATTTGAATTATAGGCAAATAAAATCTAGCTGACCGCAATATTTGCAGTATTGAATCGACTATTTAACAAGAAAAATATTTAAAATTTTTTACTACTAAGCGGGTTAATAACAAAGATTAAAAACTGTATTTTATTAATTATTTATCAAATTACTTAATTTGGAACCTAAATGCAATTTTTTTATGGGCTAAAATTGGTTAATTTATGTATATTTTGTGAAAAGGTAGAATTAAAAAAAATCTGCGTTTCTATTCGTTTAAAAAAAACACGTCATTACCGCACAATTTTAATT
>JASAMX010003536.1:0-12674 GCA_030248175.1 Microlaimidae sp. YZB2_3 | reverse complement strand
CTCCAATAAAACGGGGGGGGGGCATTTTAAGACCGTGCACAGGTCTGATTATCCTTTAATTAACGTTTTAAACGCATGTTTTAAATGTGTAGTTATAAGAAACCTTAATTTTGTAATAAGTATCATCTGGATTTTAAATTTCAAGTGTATTTTAGCGCCTTAAATTAAAAATTTCGAGGGGGGGGGCAGGGTGGGGTCCACTCCTCCTAGCCTCGAAATTTTGGGGCCCCCCCTAGACGAAAATCTAGGGGCCCCCCTCCCCCCGAATTTCCGAATTTTTTTACCCCTGACCCCCCTCTAGATTTTGAAATCTGACCCCCCCCCCTCGGTATTTTTTTAAAATTTTTCCAAAAACGTAATTTTCACACATATTCATCTTTTACACCTTTTTATACATGAATATGGCTTTTTATTCAATAAAATGTAGTATTATCCTATAAAAAGAACAATTATTAAAGTTATTATGGTTTAAAACTGTTTTGCTTTGGACACCGGACCCCACCTGACCCCCCTCTAGATTTCAAAATTTCGCACCCAGGGTCGACTCCCCCTAAAAACCTAGGGGGGTCCGGACCCCCCTGGGACCCCCCTCCTAGAATTCAAAATTCGATTTACCCCGGGTAACCACCCCCCCTAGCTTCCCCGACCGTGCTCACCTATGTTTCTCCCCCGGGGGAATTCTGCCCCCCGGACCCCCCTGACAAGGGGCTCCGCCCATTGACCCCGCTGGGGGGCACTCGCCCCCCAGACCTCCCCATATCTGGGGGCTGCCGCCCCCCAGACCCCCCATCAGGATTAGTAGGGCCCCCAGACCGCCCCCCCCACAAAAAAATGAAATCCTGGGCACGCCACTGCAAAAGGGGGGGTCTGTCTAACCCCAAATTTTTTCCTTTACCGACCTAAAAGAGGTGTCTAGACCCCCCCCCCCTGGCGACGCCCATGTATGTTTATAATCTTTAAAATATAAGATTATGGATTAAAAAGTTTGTGATACTTGAGTTTATAATTAAGACAATAATATTATTATTCTATTAATTCGTAATTATTAAAAAAAACTATGATTTCTAATATAATTATAAGAATATATAAACACATTATTAATAAAAGAATTAAAAAATAAAATTTGTAAGTTGCAATAAGGTCTTATTTGAATTTTACACAGTTTTAAAGCATTTATAAGCTTGTTTTACCTTTTTTTTACGCGTTTTAAGCCCATTTTAAGGCAGCGCGGAATTATTGGGTACACCCCCCCTCAAAATTTGGGTCTTGCCGGACACCCCCCCCCCCCTAAAATTTGACCCCCCCCTACACCCCCCCCCCAAAAAATCCGAGAGGCTGCCCACCTATGCCTGACCCCCTTCTAGATTTTGAAATCTGACCCCCCCCTCCCCTCTCGAGAAAATTGTAAGTACTTTTTTTATACTAAATTTTCTTGCAAAAACGTGAATTTTTAACACAAATTCATGTTTTTACACCCTTTTTATACCTAAATATCACTTTTTATTTAATAAAATGTAGTATTATCCTATAAAAAGAACTATTATTAAAGTTATTATGGTTTAAAACTGTTTTGCTTTGGACACCGGACCCCACCTGACCCCTCTCTAGATTTCAAAATTTTGCACCCCGGGTCGACCACCCCTAAAAAGCTAGGGAGGGGGTTCGACCCCCCTAGGACCCCCCTCCTAGATTTTGAAAAGTCATTTACCCGGGGTAAACACCCCCCCCCTAGCTTTTTGACCGTGTTCATCTATGATCTAGAGGAGGGTCAGGGGTAAAAAATTCGGAAATTTGGGGGGAGGGGGGGCCCCCTAGATTTTCGTCTAGGGCGGTCCCAAAATTTCAAGGCTAGGGGGGGGTGGACCATACATGGGCACGGGGGGGGAAGGTTGGGGGGGTTAACCCACCCCCCAAATTCTGAGAAGTGGGGTTTAACCCCCCCCCCCACACACTCAGAAGTGGAGGGGGGGAGGAGAAAAGTTACCCCCCCCCCCAATTTTGGAAAAATGAAGAAAAAAATGTCTTTAAAATGACTTCTAACTGCCTCCAAACTTAAGTTTTGAGGTCAAAATGAATGTTTTAAGCAATAAAAAGCTCAAAAATGCAATAAAAAGGGCTTTTTGACCTAAAATTAGTGTTTTTAACCTATTTTTCCTTCAAAATCGAAAAACGATATGGGTAAAATGCACTCCAGAAAAAAAAACTATATGGGTGTTTTGCGTTTCTTGGGTTTTAACCCCCCTCCTAATTTGAGGTTAAACCCCCCCTCCGGACCAACTTGCCCATGTATGGGGCAAATCCTTCAGCGGGGAGAGGGCATTTTCAGACCGTGCAAAGGTCTGAATACCGGATTCTCGTATTCCGAAAATTAGCACAAGAAGCAGATCTGCCTTGTTTTAATGAGTATTCCAAACCTTAAAAACAGGAGTTTCGCTCTGGATTTTAGAGCTGGGGAGAAACAAAGAAAAAATTACAGATATTATTTTATAATCTAAAATTTGTACATCTTCTTTTTTCGAAATACATTATTCTGAAAAAAGGTAGGGGAAAGAAAAGCGGGTAAAATATTCGACGCGTATTTGATTTCGTTGGTCTAAACATAGGGATAAACATAGGTGGGCAGCATACATGAGCATGGGGGAGTAGGGTGGGGTCCACCCTTTCCTAGCCTCTAAATTTCGGACCCCCCTCCCTAGAAAAAAATTTAGGCCCCTCCCCCAAATTTTTAAATTTTGACGACACCCTACCCCCCCCACATCTGGAATTCTAAATTGACCCACCCCTCTTTTTGAGTCAAATTTTGGGTATGAATTTAGGTCAAAATTTACTGTCACAAACACGGTTTTGTAGTAAAAAACAGTACTTTTTAACTATTTTTATACATAAATAGCCTTTTTTTAGTATATAAAATTTTATATTAGTGCTAAAAACTTAAATTAATGATTTAATGTGACTTGTTTGGAAACTGGACCTCCTCTGGTTTTCAAACTGGTCTACTCCGGGTCGACTTCGACCCCTCTAAAAAGCTAGGGGGTACGGACCCCGCCCCCTCATAGCTTTTAAAGGGCCATTTACTCTGGGTGGGTAGCCACACCCTAGCTTGCCGGTCCATGCTCATGTATGGTGGGCAGCCTTCCGGATTTTTTTGTGGGGGGAGGTCTTCCAAAAATTTTGTTGGCGTATACTTTACTTTTAGCGTTTTTAGAACTAAGACCCACTAAATTTACAAAACACACCAAATTTTGAGAGGGTGTGTTCAGGGTTGTAAAGCAAAATTTTAGAGGGGAGGTGTCGGCAGTAATCGGGATTTCTGGGAGTATAACCCCCAACCCCTCCCCCCCGCCCACCTATGGCGACAAAACTATCAAAACTAAAAAAGAAACAAAGAAATACATACCTTTTTTATCAAACGGTTTTCTCATGTCCATTTCGTTGGCCACTGGATTTACACGACCCTTTTGATCAGAACCCAAGCCACTCCCTTCTTCCCAACCCATTTTCTAAAAAAATTGTCAAATTCACTAAGATAGTTGAGACAATTAATAAATTAAAAATTTACTAAAATAGTTGGCTGTCTTCAGGGATATAACCCCAAGAGGGCGCCGCCATCTCTTCTCACCCCGAAACTATCAGATATGGAGAAAAATAAGAATAGCGGTTAAGCGGGCGGGATGGGGGCGGTAAGCCGTCCTTTTCCAAGTGGTCGACGGGTGTTAAAATTGGAGCGTTTTCTAAGGCTTAAATTTTAAATTTTTCTAGCGTCTCTCTAATCCTTGACGGTAAACTATACATCTAGTTTGGTTTGGTTTGGTTACCACCCGTACCACTACCATAGCGAAAAACTTTTCCGCTTCGCTTTACTCAGCAGTCCAGTTCTCTCATTTCTCGCTATTTACTTTGCCTGATGTTATACACTAATGACGTCCGTATTTTTTTTCATTTTTCCTCTTCCTAGGACCTTTCCCCTGAACCCCTTTTCAAGAATTTAAAACGCCAATTACCCGGCATAAGAACAGCCCAAGTGTCGTTGACCGCTTTTATTTATGAATACCGCCAACCCCTCCTCTCCTTTTGAAATTAATTGCCGATTTCCTTTGTGCTCCTCGACAACCCCCCCCCCAAGGAGGAGGGGTCAGGGGAAGGGGTTCGGGGATTGCACCCGCAGGCATAGGTGAGCACGGTCGGGGAAGCTAGGGGGGTTTTTACCCGGGGTAAATCGAATTTTGAATTCTAGGAGCGGAGTCCCAGGGGGGTCCGGACCCCCCTAGCTTTTTAAAGGGGGTCGACCCGGGGTGCGAAATTTTGAAATCTAGAGGGGGGTCAGGTGGAATCCGGTGTCCAAAGCAAAACAGTTTTAAACCATAATAACTTTAATAATTGTTCTTTTTATAGGATAATACTACATTTTATTGAATAAAAAGCCATATTCATGTATAAAAAGAGTGTAAAAGCATGAATATGTGATGAAAATTCACGTTTTTGGAAGAAAATTTAGTATAAAAAACGTACCTAAAATTTTCCCGAGGGGGGGAGGGGAGGGAGTCAGATTTTAAAATCTAGAGGGGGGTCAGGGGTAAAAAATTCAGTAATTTGGGGGGAGGGGGGCCTAGATTTTCGTCTAGGGGGGGGGGGTCCCAAAATTTCGAGGCTAGGGGGGGGGTAGACCCCACCCTGCCACCCTCCTTTCTCACCTATGCCCGCAGGTCTGCGCAATAATTTACCTTCATCACTTTTCGACCGAAACCCTTCGTGTGCTCTTCAAATCGCCCGGTTTTCCAGTCGGTCCAATCCACTTCCTCTTCCGGAGATTTAGATCTTTGTCTAAAACCAATATTAAACAGTTGAACATAATCTTTTTTCCTTTTTTCACTTAAAATGGCTTTAATCCTTTAACTTAAATAGAATAAGAACAACTCAAATTTTGTCATAAACTTATTATTTAATATTTTAAAAATATATACCGTGATCCTAATGTGTGCGATGTTTTTGGTTTTTTTCTAAATACAGAATTCGACCACAATCCTCGCTCTTCTTTTCTGATGATATTGTGATCGCGAGCGTCTTTGTCACCAGCCTGAAAGAATGGTTATATTCATTATTAATGTTAACAATTTTAGTTTTATTATTATTATTAATATTTTGTAACCTTAAACTCCAAAAATTTTGTATATTTAAAGGTGCGGTGCGGAGTCAAATTTTTTTACTGTGATTTTGATAAGGTTTTGTAAAAACCTTACCCCTGCCCTCAATAGCCCACCAACATTTTTTCAACAAAATGTCTTCAGTGGTTCAGCAGTTTGACCCCCCGAAAATGAAGTTTTTCGACAATTCTGTACGTGAAAGATAGCTCAATGAGTATACGGTTTAAGTTACAAATTATATATTCAAAAAAGCGGCTACTTTCTACTTTAATTTGATACTTTGATCGTTAAGATTGGCGCAGTAATTGTCGAGATATTGCATTTTTCGTACAAAAATCCTCGGTTTTTTTCGCTAAAAACACGAAGTGAAGGAATTAAAGGAAAGAAAAGAAACAAACTTCACAAAATCACTGCCGTCGTTTATTTTTCGGAAAACGCAATATTTCGACAAATATTGTACCAATCTTAACGATTAGGGTATCAAATTAAAGTAGAAAGTAGCCGCTTTCTTTGAGTGCATAAATTATTGTAATGTAAATCGCTATGCCTATTCAGCAATCTTTCACGTACAGAGTCAAAAAACGCCATTTTTGAGAGGTCATACATAACTCCTTAACCACTGGATATAATTTTTTGAAAAAGTTTGTGTGAGCTATTGAGGGCAGGCAACATACATGGGCACAGAGGGGGGGGTTGGGGGGGGGGTTAACCCCCCCCCAAATTCTGAGAAGGGGGGTTTAACCCCCCCCCACTCAGAAGTGGGGGGGGGGGGGAGAAAAAGTTAACCCCCCAATTTTGGAAAAATGAAGAAAAAAATGTCTTTAAAATGACTTTTAACTGCCTCCAAACTTAAGTTTTGAGGTCAAATTGAAGAGTTTAAGCAATAAAAAGCTCAAAAATGCAATAAAAATGGCTTTTTGACCTAAAATTAGCGTTTTTTACCTATTTTTTCTTCAAAATCGAAAAACGATATGGGTAAAATGCACTCCAGAAAAAAAAACGATATGGGTATTTTGCGTTTCTCGGATTTTAACCCCCCCCCCCCTAATTTGGGGTTTAACCCCCCCACCCCCACTCCGGACCAACTTGCCCATGTATGGCAGGCAAGGGTAATGTTTTCACTAAAAATTATCAAAATCGAAAACAAAAAATTACCCCCCCCCCCACTCCGGACCAACTTGCCCATGTATGACAGGCAAGGGTAATGTTTTCACTAAAAATTATCAAAATCGAAAACAAAAAATTTGACTCCGGACGGCACATTCAAGTTATAACAGCGAAAATCGGCAATAGCGCAGAAAAATTCAAAAAAATCATAGATATTTATCAGATCACTGAACTGATTTTAACATTTTAACCACGTTAATATTTTTCACATTTTTTTGTATCTCCGCGAACCTCTAAATTTCGACCTCAGCTGTATCTATGAACGTGGGGTGGTTGGTTGCTGTGCTGTTGCCACCCTCATGTGCAATTACCACTCCTAATCTACTCCCTCCTCAAAGGCATACATGGGCCCGGGGGGGGGGGGTTGGGGGGGGGGGGTTAACCCCCCCAAATTCAGAGAAATGGGGTTTAACCCCCCCACTCAGAAGTGGGGGGGAGAAAAAGTTAACCCCCTCCCCCAATTTTCGAAAAATGAATAAAAAAATGTCTTTAAAATGACTTCTAACTGCCTCCAAACTTAAGTTTTGAGGTCAAAATGAATGTTTTAAGCAATAAAAAGCTCAAAAATACAATAAAAAGGGCTTTTTAACCTAAAATTAGTGTTTTTAACCTATTTTTCCTTCGAAATCGAAAAACGATATGGGTAAAATGCACTCCAGAAAAAAAAACGATATGGGTATTTTGCGTTTCTCGGATTTTAACCCCCCCCTAATTTGGGGTTTTACCCCCCCACTCCGGACCAACTTGCCCATGTGTGCTCAAACGTGTTTTTTTTTGGGGGGGACAGAGGGGTCCACCCCCCTCTAGAGCCAAAATTTTGGACCCCCCCCCCTAGAAAAAAATTCAGGGGGCCCCCATCCCCCCCCAAATCTCGAAAGCGGTCCGGCCTGACCCCCCCTCCATAGGTGAGCACGGTCGGGGAAGCCAGAGGGGGGGGGGGTGGTTACCCGGGGTAAATCGAATTTTGAATTCTAGGAGGGGGTCCCAGGGGGGTCCGGACCCCCCCCTAGCTTTTTATGGGGGGTCGACCCTGGGTGCAAAATTTTGAAATCTAGAGGGGGGTCAGGTGGGGTCCGGTGTCCAAAGCAAAACAGTTTTAAACCATAATAACTTTAATAATTGTTCTTTTTATAGGATAATACAACATTTTATTGAATAAAAAGCCATATTCATGTATAAAAAGGGTGTAAAAGCATGAATATGTGATGAAAATTCACGTTTTTGGAAAAAAATCAAGTATAAAAAAGGTACCTAAAATTTCCCCGAGAGGGGAGGGGGGTCAGATTTCAAAATCTAGAGGGGGGTCAGGGGTAAAAAATTCGGAAATTTGGGGGGAGGGGGGGCCCTAGATTTTTGTCTAGGGGGGCCCAAAATTTCGAGGCTAGGGGGGGTGGACGTGGACCCCACCCTCCCCCCCCCCCTTTCTCACCTATGCCCCCCTCCCGACCAATTTGGAAGTTTTTTTAGTTAAAAACAGTGTTCAAATACACTTTTTAGGCCTAAATAGGTTGTTTTAGAACATAAAATTTTGTTAGAACTTAAATTATTCAGTTAAAAAAAATTTTATTAAAAAATTGGACCCCCCTGACCTCCCCTAAATTTGAAATCTCGCATCCGGGGTCAAACTTCCCTAAAAAGCCAGAGAGGTCCGGACCCCCCCCCCCCCAAAAAAAAAAAAATTTTGGCCTTCCACCCGGGGGTGGACCGCCTCCCCTAGCGGACCCGACCAAAAACACCTATGTCCCTCCTAGTAGTAATGGGGAACCCCCGGAACTGCGGAAACCCCGGAACCGGAATTGAGATTTTCCAAATGTCCGGAACCGGAATTTCAAATTTTTCCCGGAACATCCGAAACCGGGAACTGCACATCACTACCTCCTAGAATAGTTAGTTTTATTAAAAATTAGCAGGAAACGAAAAAGAATAGGTGAGAAAATATACTTATATAGGTACCTGAGGATCGTCAGAATAAAACGCCTCCACATCCACATCCCAATCGTCAGCCCACAAGGCATCCGTATCTTTACCCGCCTCCTCAGCCCTGGCGAAATCGTCAGTGTAAAACACCAGGCCCGGACCGCCTTTTTCCCACACCACCTATAATATATAATATTATATTATAATACGTACGTGGCTATAATCGAAGATATAATCCAAGATGTTGTTGAGGGAACGCCAGAGGGAAAGAAAGATCAATAAACCAAACCTCCGGGTGGAAAATAATTTTTTAGGAAAGAGGAAGCGTCCGTGAACCCCTTCCCCCGCTCCTTGGTTTCATGGGGGGTCAACCAGTGGCAGCTAATTTCAAAATTGGGGGACGGGTCGGAGGCGGGGGAAGGGGTAAGTTTTTCAACACAGGTTTTTTAAATAAATAAGGCAATGTTTTAGTCCTACCTATGCGAGAGGGAGGTGCACAAGAATTTTAAATTTTGGCACAAGAAGGGGATGGACCCCCTCCCCCACATATGATTAATAATTTAAAACAGAAATCTTTTAGATGATTTCCAACATGAAAAATATTATGACCAAAAAAATGCAAGTCTGTGTTTCAAAAATGGCTGCAGTATTTTTGCTATTATTACAATATAATGGGCGTGGCCAAAATTTTGGAAAGGGGGTGAGGTCCGGTCCAACCTTAAACGAAATTTAGAAAAGCCGTTGGCAAAAGAGTCTAATTTTCAATATTAAAAAAGGACTAACCTAATTTTGGAACTCCACCCCCTGAATATTGTTATTGGGGTGGCGTTAATTAGGAAAAAAAATTTTTGGGGTATTTTGATTTGATCCCCAAATACCCTATTTTTAGCGTGTTTAGGGGAGGAAGTTTTGGCAGTTTATGAATTTTTGAGGCTACTAGAAGTGGTAACCTCCTCCTACCAACCATACGTGGGCAGCCTCTCAGATTTTGTGGAGGGAGGTATACTCGACACCCGAAATTCAGAGGGGGGGGGGCAGACCTGTGCACTGCCCCCCGGGGTTAAAACGGGGGAGGGGCCAATTCCAAAATGGGGGGGCACGGAGGGGCAACTTTTTTGAAACGGGGGGGGCAATAAAAAAGGGGGGGCAAGCAGGGGGGAAAGAAAAAAAAAGAGAAAAAAAGGAGAAAAAAGAGAAAAAAAAGGGAAAAGGGAAAAAAGGGACAAAAAAAAGCGGAAATAAGGTAAAAATAGGTCTAAAATGGCTTAAAATACATTGAAATAGGCTAAAAACTGCAAAAAATTCGCGATGATGGCGTCATCATAGGTCAAAAATGGCGTCATATTTTTAGGGTACTTTTTCATTTTTTGGCGGGGGGGGGGCAATAAAACGGGGGGGCAATAAAACGGGGGGGGCAAATCCTCCAATAAAACGGGGGGGCATTTTCAGACCGTGCACAGGTCTGAGGGGGGGGGGTGTTCCAAATTTTTTTGGAATATACCCAAAATACCCCATTTTTAACGTTTTTAGTACTAGGAATCGGGACTACCCCCCCCCCCAAATTTTAGAAGGGGGTCCGGGGTGGGGTACCCGCGTACCCCCTGATCTTAAGAGAGTCGGCAGTTTCGAAATTTTTGGGGGTATACCCCCCAACCCCTTCCCTGCCTACCTATGCCTCCAACCATAGGTTGGCAGCCTCTCGGATTTTGAGAAGGAGGGAGGTATACCGTATAAGCAACCTCTTAAATTTGAAGTACTTTAAGTATGCCAAAAATTTTCAGAAGGTGTATATATCCCCGAAATACCCCATTTTTAGCACTGGAACCCCCCATTTTTAGGGGGGAAGGTTTTTCAGGAAGAAGTACTCAAAAAATTTAGGAGGAATAATGTCTATAGTTCCGGTATTTTCTGGCACTATATTTTCCAACTCTCTTCTGGGCAAATCTCCGCGTGTTGGATTATATGCCTTACCTCCATCTCCTCTTCGTAGAGTCGTGGTTTTGTCCTTTCGTGCTGGGTGACGTCATCGTGTAGAGCTTCGTGGCGTTCCCACTCCTCGCACTCGTCATTGTCCTCGTCGCATTCGGATGCGCTTTGATCGTCAGGATCGCGGGGTTGGTGTATGGCGCTGAAAAATTATTTTAAAAAAATTCCATAAAGTAGTATTACACAACTGAAATTGAATTTTAAGGCGAATAACAATGTTTCTACGGAGAAATTAAAATTAAGAATTATTAAAAGTTTAAGTTCAAATCCCCCATCTCCCCCCCTTCGGAAGCTCAAGAGTAGTCTGGCTTAGGGGTACCCCGCTTCGCCTCCTAGCGATAGTGTAGAACCTGGATCGAAATAGGTATACAGACTAAGTGCCCTCCACGCCCCCCCCCCAATTTTAGGGAGGGGTGTGGGCAGGGTTCGAGATTTTTTTGGAGGGTAGCGTGGGCACGGGCAGCCTTCCGGATTTTGAGGGTATACCCGACCCCCGAAATTTGGGGGAAGGTGTCCTCAAAATTTTTTTTCGGGGGGAGGGGAGGGGCCGGAGGTAGGGGAGGGAGGTTAACCCCCCCAAATTCTGAGAAGGGGGTTTAACCTCCCCCCCACTCAGAAGTAGGGGGGGGAGAAAAGGTTAACCCCCCAATTTTGGAAAAATGAAGAAAAAATGTCTTTAAAATGACTTCTAACTGCCTTCAAACTTAAGTTTTGAGGTCAAAATGAATGTTTTAAACAATAAAAAGCTCAAAAATGCAATGAAAAGGGCTTTTTACCTAAAATTAGCGTTTTTTACCTCTTTTTTTCTTTAAAATCGAAAAACAATATCGGTAAAATGCACTCCAGAAAAAAAACGATATGGGTATTTTGCGTTTCTGGGATTTTAATTTTCTCATAATTTGAGGTCTAACCCCACCACTTCGCACCAACTTGCCCACAGACCTGTGCACGGTTTGAAAATGCCCCCCCCACCACTTTATTGGAGGATTTGCCCCCACCCCCGCGGAAAAATGAAAAAGTACCCAAAAATTATGACGCAATGTTTTACCTATTATGACGCCATCAGTGCGAAATTTTTGCAGTTTTTAGCTTATTTCAATGCAATTTAAGCTATTAGATCTATTTTTATCTTATTTTCGCTTTTTTGTCTTTTTTTCTCTGTTTTCTCTTTTTTTCTTTCCCCCTGCTTGCCCCCCCTCGTTTCAAAGTTGCCCTCCGTGCCCCCCCCCATTATAACCCCGGAGGGGGGGCAGTGACAGGTCTGTGCCCATGTATGTTTTGTTTTGTAATCTTGGTATGACCAAGCTGGACCTACCCAGTTCTTAATGTTTTACTTGGTCTCCACTTCCAAATTTGTGTTGCTTTGTTTTGTAATCTTGATACAAACACGCTGGACCCCCCTTTAGATTGTTATATAGAGGTATTAAAAATTTAAATATTAGGAGAAGTAATTTTAAAAACATTTTCTTGCACTTTGCATTGCTCAGCTGTAATTCAATCTACTCATTTTTCAGTTGTTAAGGGTTTGGAAATCGAAAATTTTAAGGCTACAATTTGTTTGTAAAAATTTTTCTTTGTTTTATAGACTTATTTTTATTGAATAATAAGAAAATAATGAAGTATGTGACATAAACAAGGTAATAAACACTCTGCGCGAAGCGTGGACATTTTTTTTTTAGCCCTTTTATAAGGTTTAGGATTTGGACCCCGCCTGGACCCCCCCCCCAGCGGCGTGCCCAGGGGGGAGGGGCCGGGGGGAAGGGCGGCCGCCCCCCCCCCCGAAATCTGGCGAAACCGGATTTTTTCGTAAGGGGGGACCCTTACGTTTTTTTAAATTTTGGAAGAGAAACATTTTTTTTCTTTAATATTATTAATACAGAAACTTTCCTGATCCCTTCCAAAACCATAATTAATAGTCAAAAAACCAAAATTTTACCGCTACGCGGGTAGTTTAAATTGATAATTTATCTTAGTTTTTCGATTTCAAATTGATTATCCCAGACCTGTGCACTGCCCCCCCCCCCGGCATAGGTGGGCAGGGGGGGGGGTTGGGGAGGGGTTATACCTTATACCCCCCAAAATTTCGGATTTTGCTGATACCCTCCCCCTAAATTTGGGGTAGTCGGGGACAGCCCCCCCACAAATTCGCCTCCAGGAGAAAAATTTTTAAGCGTTATAAAAGGGCTAAAAAAACGCGCGGAGAGTTAATTGTTAATTGACAATTTATCTTAGTTTTTCGATTACAAATCGATTATCCCGTTCAGTTGTTAAGGTATACAGTTTAATAAAACTACTATAAACTCTATATTATCCTTTAATTAACGTTTTAAACACATGTTTTAAATGTGTACATAGGTGGGCAGGGGGGGTTGGGGGGGGGGGGGGGGGTTAACCCCCTCCAAAATTTCGGATTTTGCTGACACCCCCCTCCCTAAATTTGGGGTACTTGGGGACACTCCCCCC
>JASAMX010003535.1:0-35785 GCA_030248175.1 Microlaimidae sp. YZB2_3 | reverse complement strand
CGGGGCCGACGCATAAGAGTACGGCACGAAACAGTACCACAAAATAGTCCTGGGTTTCGCAAAAGAGTACGCACGAAATAGTACGCCACAAAACAGTACCGTCAAAAAACAGTACGGCACATAAGAGTCCTGTGTGAATTGCGTTTGCTACACCACGCGACTCTGACACAAAACAGTACTGGCACGAAAGAGTACTGGCACAAAAGAGTAAGATATTCACGTTTTGCGTTTGACTCAAAACAGTACTGGCACAAAAGAGTACTAAAGAAATAACTTAATGTTAAAACGATTACTACTAACAGCTGCTTAACTTAATTACGATAAAATACAATGAGCAGCGTTTTATACAGCAAACTCTTTTATTTTTAATAGACCATTTAATAAAGTTCTTTGAATTTTCTTTGTTTATAATTACATAGTGAGTGTTAGCGGCACTGTGAGCCCCTTGAGCTGTTTAATTTGAGTAAATATAGTTGTGACCGCGCCTACCGCAGGTACGTTTTAAAACTTTTTTCATTTTAAATTTTTTTACATTTTTAAAATTTACTGGTAGCTAAGCCGTGGGTTTTTCCTGTTTTGTAAAAACTAAGTTATTTTTAAAAAAAGAAATTAAAAAAATCGTAGACAACAAATTACGCTTCATTACTAATGATCCTTCCTACCATCCGCAGTTGGCTAATGTTCCTTCAAGGTTTCTTATGCTTAAATGAACGAGTTCAAACATATTTAACTTGAAAAATGTTTTAAGTTATTTTCTCTTTTAGGAATATTTTTATGAAGTTTTTATAAGTTTAGAAAAAAATTAATTTACAAAACAGTCTTGACAAAATATTCTATACATTACGCGCAAGTTTTTTTTTGTCTGTGTTAGTGATGTTACCCGGAGCTCCGAGCTCCGGAGAGGAGCTCCACTTTTAGGAGCTTCAGAGCAACCCACGAAGCTCCGAAGTTCCGGAGGTCTGCTTTATTTTTATACTAAGTTCGTGAATAATTAAAAAGTAATGTCATTAATTATTTTGTCAAAATTTTTTTGTAAACTAATATTTTTTCAAAACTTATTTAAAACATTTAAAAAAGTCCTACAAATACAGCTAGAGTCCTTTAAAATGTATTTCAAGCTTAAATAAGCTTCAAATCGCTCATTTAAGGGGCAGAGCTCCGGAACTTCCTCCGCTTTAAATGGCCGGAGCTTCGGAGCATGATATTGGAATGGATTATTATTTCAATTGTTTAATTTTTTAAGCAAAAGTCAAAACGTGTTTTATTAGCATTTAAGAACATACGATTAAAATAAAAAAGTTATTCTTTTTAATCAAGATAAATCCGGAATGCCCATGTTTTACTACACGATAATTTTTATACACCGTTTGTGTGTTTACTTCTAATTACCTAACCACGAAAGAAAAATAAATGGAACAAAAATACTTACCAACACTACCACGGCCCAAAAATTATACTTTAATATGCGTATATTGATTTCTTAAATATGCAAATTTCCATTTGAATCACTAAAATCTGCTAGTTCCTGCACGCAATATCTCAGTACTCTTTTGTGTCCGTACTCTTTTGCGCCGTACTCTTTTGTTCCAGTACTGTTTCGTGCGTACTCTTTTGCGAAAACCGGGACTATTTTGTGGTACCGTTTCATGCCGTACTCTTATGATAGGGAGCCTGTTGTTGCGGTATGAAGGGTGTGCGATGTGCGTCACCTATCAGCTGCCAGTCCGGTGTGAACCGGCCTTAATGGTTTTGTTTTTATATAGTCGATTCAATATTGCGATTATCGAGGTCAGCTAGATTTTATTTGCCTAAAGGTGCTTTGGGTAACCAAAAATTGAACCCGAATAAAATCTAAGAAATATTTTATCAAAAAATAACCATTACTGTAATAACTTTTTGAAATTAATCTTAAGATCGTTAAACAAATTTAATCTTATGAATTAGTTTTATAATTAAGATAATCATAAAACCAAATTATGAAATCAAAATTTATTAGTATATTTTAGCAAATAACATAATAATGGTTGCAGAATATTGTATTTTGGGCCTTTTGGATTTGTTTTTTGAATATATTATAAATGATCAAAATAAAAAAAGAAAATAAAAGTATCTAAAAGGCGACATTGTTTTGCATAAAATACAAATAAAACAATATTTATATTTTTAAATTATTTAATATCGTACGTTAAGTTTTTTGGGGTTTCGTAATATTAAGTTTTTTGAGGTTAAAATTCAATGGCATATGTTTTTAACAACGATTGTTATTTGTGAAAACAACTTCTAAGAATTGTTTTCAAAACCTAACTTATTTTTAAATTTAAATTTTTCCTTTTATGTTTTGAAATTTTTGGTTTCGCGAATTAAGTTTTCTAAAATTCTATTGAATAAAATAAAATTAGATAGTTACAAGCCAGTAAATAAAATCTTATAAAATTTTAAAAATATTTGTTTCTGGAATATATTTAAAATTTTATTTTTATGAATTTAAAAAACACCGTTATTAAACATATTAAAAATACTAGATAGATTAAAGATATTAGGATAAAGGATATTAAAAAGGATAAAGGATATTTAACCCAGACGCAATAATTGTCTATCGATAAATTAGCAAAAAACTTTTAGCAAAAAAATTAGCAAAAAAACAGACCAGTAATCTTGAACTTATATTTTGTCAACCTGAATTTATCAACCATCTTTCGTTGGAGTTTTGTAAAAAAGAAAATGATAAAAAATTTTATCTTAAAATATACACAGAAACTTAGAAGCTTGAAAAAAATTTAATTTCACTCTTAAATATTTTTTTTTGTTTTTTAAATAGCACATTCTGAAAAACTTGTATAAGTCATATGGAGCCAAAAATCATGCCATGCATGCCTAAAAATCATGAATCGTGTCTATCCAGGATTTTTTTATTGTGTGTATTTGCCAAGCAGGGATGTGGCCACTGAAATATATGGACTACCAACTAGATTTCGTAGTTTAGGGCGAAATTCCTGTAACAAAAAACACCGACCGCAGGCAGATCGACGTTTTATGAAAAAACCTTAAAAAATACTGTAGAAGAAAAAAAATGATGGAATGTAGCAGGTTTAATGGATTTTTTTTTATTTTATTTATTATTTTATTAATTTTGCGTGGTAAATTTTTGTTAACAATGTTATTTGTTGCTTTTCTGAAGTTAAAAAATTTACGTTTAAGTCCCACAATTGTAAAAATTATTGACATCACGAATCCAGAAATGGAAAAAAATTACTGAACATATATTTATCCTAAATTCAACTGCCAGAGTTGTCGTGTAATAATAATATGTGATTTTTTATTGTTTCAAAAACTTTACATACAGTTTTTGTTACAGGCATTTCGCTATAAACTCCGACATGTAGTTGGTCGTCCATATATTTAAGTGGTCACATCCCCACTTGGCAAATACACACAATAAAAAAATCCTAGATAAATCATGCCTAAGATTTATGCTTATTTATAAAAAATTGTTTAATTTATGAAAAATTTTTAAACCATGAAAAGTTGTAGGATAGGGTTCTTTAGTTTTGAAACCTACCAAAAGTTTTTAAAAATAAAATAAAGGAACATCAATAAAAACTAATAAAATTATCATGATATATAGATTCTGGATTACAAAAATTAAAAATCAATTTTTCTATTTTTTGGGAGCAATAAAATGTCGAATAAATCTTTAATGCCAGATAGTACTTAATACAACATTTTTACTCTGTTTACAAATGTGATATCTGCTTTATTTTTATTGTCTTAAAATATTAGCTTCGGAAAAAGAATCTATTCATGGCATTATTAGACTATTTTTAAATTTGTTCCTGGTGCGTAATGATAGATAGATTTTACACCATGGTTTTTTTACTCAAGAGCCACTGGAAATAAAAAAATAAAAAAAAACAAGTAAGATCCTGAACAAAATTAATTAAAACATTTTTTACTGTTATTTCTACTGTTCTTATTTTTTTGTTTATTTCTATTTATGTTTGTATACTTCTAGTTCTGATACTGGAAAACAAACAGAACTAAATTGATATCTGTAAATTCAATACACTTTAATATTTGTTATTCAGAAAAACTAGAGCTACACAGTATGTCTGAACAATTTCAAACAGCCCGGATTCACGAAAGCGATCTATGTTTATCTTTACATAATAGCATATTTCAAAATTTACATAGTGGAGTTTGTGTTACATTTAATAACTGAAGTGTCTAGACGTAGGTCCCGGTCCCTATGAATCAGCAAGAATAAATAAGAAAAAATGAATAATATTATAAAATTTACTTCTTCACCGTAAATATCCTAAACATTAATAATTAACCTCTCCTCCTCGAATAAATGTGACCCCTGGCACGGTAAAATTTCTCCCAAAGCAATGCACAGATAAGAAAAAAATATACTACAGTGATAACTAAAGTTCCCCGGAGCTTATTTTTCAGAGTTGCAGAGCAACCCCTCAGTTGGATCTCTAAAGCTCCTCTATATTTTATAATAATAGTTTTGTGAATAATTAAATTGAGGTGAAATGCCGTTGATTATTTTGTCAATAATTTTTTGTAAACGGAAATTTATTCAAAACTTGTTTTAAAAAATAAAATAGCTCTTGACTAACAATATTTCATTTTCTTGCAATGTATTTTGATGTCACCAAAACACTTTTGTGTGTCAATGTTTATTTCTGAAAGCAATATATGAAGAAAATTAAACTCAAATTTTCATTTAATATTTGTTTTTTTAAAAATGTAATTTAAAAATAAACTAAAATTATTGCCAAAATAACTAATTGACACGTTGGCACGTTGCTTCAACACGTTGAAAATCTGAATGAAGGTTTTTTGTATGGCAAACGCATTATCTCAATCTAATCACTAATCCTAACAATCAATAAATCAAATGGAAGTGAAAA
The DNA here is from genome assembly GCA_030248175.1 of Microlaimidae sp. YZB2_3. Classification (NCBI taxonomy): domain Eukaryota; kingdom Metazoa; phylum Nematoda; class Chromadorea; order Desmodorida; family Microlaimidae; species Microlaimidae sp. YZB2_3. Next base: position 30,866 of record JASAMX010003535.1, on the reverse strand, counting down.
ATTGTCACTTTCTTTGAGTGCATCTTTTTTAACACAAATTTCTATACTATTGATCGTTTTTCAAGTACAAGATCACCAAAAACACGCCATTTTTAAAGGCTCATATCTCTTGAACCATTAAAAATATATTGACCAAAAAAGTTTTGTGGGCTATTGGTGATACAGGTTAAAAAAATTACAAAAAAATTATCAAAATTGAGGAAAAAATTAATTTTGTGGGCTACTGGGGGTACAGGTAAAAAAACTGCAAAAAATCGAAGGCAAAAAATTTAACTCTTTACTGCACCTATCAAGAAAATTTTTAGTAAAAAAATCGCAGGCTTAAATTACGGGAAACGCAATATCTCGACAAATACTGCATCAATTTTAACGAGCAAGGTATCAAATTAAAGTAAAAAGTAGCAGCTTTTTTAATCGCACATTTTGTAATTTAAAATTTAATACCCATTAAACAATTTTTCAAGTACATAATTGTCGAAAAACGCCATTTTCGGAGGGTCATATCTCCTCAAGCGGTGGAAATAATTTGGTGAAAAAATTTTTGTAGGCTATTGGGGGGCAGGGGGTAAAAATTTCACAAAAAACAATCAAAATCAAAGACAAAAAGTTTGACTCGGTCCAAAAAGTTTATTTTGTCTGTACACGTCCGGAGAAGAACAGAAACGCGTATTTATTAACATTTTTTTTACTTGTTACATTGTATATGTACATCAATTCAAATTAAAATTAAAATATTTTTATGTGACTCCCTTATATTTTTGGTTTATTAATTTTTAACAATCTTACTGATACTGAGCATTGTTATATAAAGGAATATAAAATTTTAAATTTTTACTAGCAGGCTTGAGCGTTCATTCGTTATTTCTTTTTGATAGGACGGTAAGTGGTACCCCTTAATTTAAGCCTGAAAGACATTAGTTTTAATCCTGAAAGAATACAACAACGATTATTTTTAACTTTTTTTAATTTCAGTTTTACACAAGCAAAATTAAATAGATAATAATCAAAAGCTCTAATAAAAACAAATATTAACAAATTCAACTTAATAATAACAAAAAAATATAATACTTTATATTATATTAAGGAAAAATATGTCACTCCCTACTAGAAGTGAAACAATTTTGTGCCATTTTTTGAGCACTGCCATTAATTGTCATGCACAAAAAATGGCAAAACAACTGCCATTAATTATGCAAGTGTCGTGTAAATGGGAACTGCCTAAAAACTAGCAGTATTTTCGCGAAACCAGACACAATCAGCCAATCACAGCAAACCAAAGGGTACAATTTAAATACCCACCGAGTTAATGTTTCAACGTATCTTAATATATTTTTAGAAGCAGATTCACCTGTCGTCAGGACGGTCTTCACCTAACTCCGTTCAGACGACTAATCCGAGCTCTCTTCTTTTTTTTGGGTGCATAACCGGGTTATGATGAAAAACCGCAGCTACCCCGTTTTTTTTTTGACTTATGTTATTAACTTTACAAGTTCAATTTTAAAAATTTCTTTCGGTGGCAAGTGTTTTAAATTTAAAATCTAACAGCGGTAATCAAAAAAGCTTGAAACGGGGTCAATTTTAAATACTGAATTTTTAAGAGCTTGCTATGAATTTAAAAATGTGTTTTTAAAGAAGCATTATGTATGAAAAGACGGCTTATAGTGTCTTGTATTTTTTGCTGCTTTAAAAAGAAAAACATCATTAAAATTCAACTTAATCGAAGGCAAAAGTTTACAACTACAATTGTACTTTTGTGAATTTTTAACGGCTCTACCCCACCATAAAATTGGGGTAACTGCGGTTTTCGATCAAATAACAGTTTTATGCATTTCAAAATTGAGCCGAGCTCTTGTTATTTAAAAAGGGCTAGGATTCTTTAATCGTCTACACGGTTTTAAGTTAAAACCGTCCTGACGACAGGTAATTCGGCTTCTAAAAATATATTAAGATACGTTGAAACATTAAATCGGTGGGTATTTAAATTCGTACCTTTTGATTTGCTGTGATTGGTTGTTTGTGTCTCGTTTCGCGAAAATACTGCTAGTTTTTAGGCAGTGCCCGTTTACACGACACTTGCCCAATTAATGGCAGTTGTTTTGCCATTTTTTGTGTATGACAATTAATGGCAGTGCTCAAAAAATGGCACAAAATTGTTTCACTTCTAGTGGGGAGTGACATATTTTTCCTTAATATAATATATAGTATTATAAATTTTTGATAATAATGCTTTCAAATTTTTATAATTCTTGGAAATTTTAACAATTTCTTTTCAACTATAACCAGAAAAATGACAACCGACTCCACTAAAAACCAATCAACAGTCTATGGAGATCAATTAACTTTCAACTTATTTGCTTGAAACAGCCAAAAATTTCCGCTGGGAGTAAAATTCCTGGTTTTTCTGCTAACGAGATGCGAGACTTTTTAAATTACTGCATGCCCAAATTAAGTCTAAAGAAGAGCAAAAAAAGAACAAAAACAGTTTATTTACTTTGCTAAATAACAATTTTATTTCTAACTTTGTTTTCTATATATATATATATATCTAAAATATATCACAAAACAATCGCATATATGTTTTAGACATCTTCTGAAAGTAATAATTAGTGATATATATCGCACTGAATATCACAGAAAAACACAGTTGCAGAAAATAGTTTTCTCGTGGTAAAAAAATTAATATGTAATAGTAAACAAAAACTAAGAATAAAAACGTTTTTTAAGTATGAATATATTTCTATAATTATTATTATTATTATTATTATTATTATTCAGCATTATTATATCATTATTATTATTATTTATTATTATTATTATTATTATTATTATTATTATTATTATTATTATTATTATTATTATTATTATTTATTATTTATTATTATTATTATTATTATTATTATAATTATTATTATTATTATTATTATTATTATTATTTTTATTATTATTATTATTATTATTATTATTATTATTATTATTATTATTATTATTATTATTATTATTATTATTACTTATTATTATTATTATTATTATTATTATTTATTATTAACTCTATTTGAAATAAATTTGGGAACCACAATCCTTAAAATTAAATATAAAACAGGGCAAAAATATTACTTTTGAATAATAAGTATTTTATTTCAGACTATATATTTTATTCAGAGCAGTGGCGTAGCCAGGATTTCATTTCGGGAGGGGAGAAAAAGTGTAACGTAAGCGGCGCGAAGCGCCACCGCCTGCGCCGCGAAGCGCCACCGCCTGCGCCGCGTAGCGGACTCAGCCAACGCGAAGCGTCGGCCGTGGGGTCTGGGAGGTATCCCCCAAAATTTCGCCTAAGGCGAAAATTTTTTTAATCATGCACTAAAAATTGTTTAAAACTGTCCCCTGGTGTTTACGTGAACATACATTTTACTTTTGTTTTTTTTACCTAATTTCTGCACAATTATGTCTGATCTTCAAAATTATCAGGCGATGAAATTGTATATATAACACATCTATTTTCTTGTGTTTAAATTTAATTTAAACAGCCATTATCAAACCTACATATCTTATAATTATATGAGTTTAAACATTTATGTAGTATTGCCATTCAATATCTGAGGCAAAGGCACATGCCTTAGCTATGTATTGAATGGTACAATCCATCAAGTTAAAAAAAAAAGATAATATAAATGATTTTGGATGACGCCATCAACAACGATTAACCGCGTAGTGACTTAACCCATTTAATATAAGGGAAAGAGCGCTGATTGATAAAAAAGAAAAAAATAAACTTAGAATTGCTTTTTTAAAGAGCAAATTTCTAAGGATCCGGAGCTTTTTAGGTCTCTCTTTTTTAAATGGCTGGACGATCCAAATTGTTATGTTCTAGGTTTAAAAACGTCACTATTGTTTTCCATCCTTTAATTTCTTTCTTTCCCTATGTTTGCTTACAAATTCAATCTAAAAACCTAAAGTTTTAATAATTTTTGTAATAAATTTATTATAAGGATTCCTCCGTTATGCCAGTTTTGTTTGTATTAAAACAAAATTATAAAATCGATTTTCGGCAGTAGATTTTATTTTTTAATTAGATTTTTCTATCTTACTTGATAATAATAAAAAAAACCAATTTGATTTCTTAATATTTATAAAATAAACTTCAAAAACATTTTTTTAACCGTTTCAAAATCAGAAATTTTTTAATCAAACATTATTATGTTGTTTGAAGTTTTCAAAAGTTTAAATTGTGCCTAGAGATTGGAGGTTAAAATAATAATAACACAATAAAGTTTAAAAAAACCATTGCCTTCTGGTAAAGCAAAAATGTTTCTGAGAAAACTTACATCCGCTTTATTAGCTAAATCTTCGATTATGAATACGATTTTCGGCAGCCTAAAAACTAAATAAGAAGCTATTAAAAACAAAAAGCTTATTTTCTTAATCTGGAAAAATAAACTTGACGTTTTCTTTTAGGATATGTGCGTTTTTATTTAACTTTATTGAGTTTATTAAAAAATTACTGTTATTATTAACCAGTAAAAGGTTTTTTTTTTAATTTTTGATTTCAAATATTTCATATCAATAAATAATATATTATAACATTTATATTATCAATAATTCTTTTTTATAAAAAAATGTACATATAAAAATTATGAAAAATTTTTGAAATTCAAAATCTAAAGCAGCTTAGAATGTGGATAATGATTAACTTATCGACAAAGTACTACTAAATGACTTTAAATTTAATTCTATTGTCATGTACATTGGCTGAATTAGTTGGGAGTATAAGAACGACAATCAATGTCAAATTTTAAAATAAAAAAAGTTTGTTTCTAATTAATGAACGTGCACTTCAAACTATGTTTTATAAAAAACTATGTCATGAAAACTTTACTATATGTTTAAAAAATTTCTTTTGCTTAGAAAATTTTTTTAATTATTTTTTTTAAAATTCAGCAAATTTCAAAAAAAACTGACAAATTACAAATAAATTTTTGAATTAATTTTTTTAGGATCTAGGATCGATGCAGTCAAAGGAACTTGGAGTTGAAACTTGGAGCCAAAAATAGAGAACTTTAAGTCGTAAATGGGGATCTATAAAATAAATCAAATTATTTTAAGAAAGGTAAACATTTTAACCGACCAATAGTTTATCATAAGGATACAGCAGAACAAAAACATATGTCTTAGATTTCTAGAAAGATTCTAGCCTCTAAAAATAAAAAAAACATAAACAATAACTGCAAACATATCTTAAATTTTTCTTTTTTTTTATTTTATATATTTATTGTTTATAAACAGTTATATTTAAAATAGAAATCATAATTTATTTACCACAGTGAATTATTTAGAATATAATAAACAAAATAAATAAGCAAGCAAAAGTCCGTATTAATGGTCATAATGGAATTCTTGGTGTTTTCCCTAGCTTATTGCGATTGACCAATCCAATTTGAATTATTAGATTATATAGTAATCGTTTGTAGTTTCAAGAAATGTTTCTTGCTCTACCAATTTAGGAATAAATCGTCTGCGTCTGAGTAATAAGGGAATAAGAAAATCTAATAGCGCTAATACGCTAGCTACTACCGAAATATCCTCATTACTTGCAGGTCACTCCGGAATAATTAATATAATTAGTAAAATGACTTTATATGTATAATCCTACAGAGAACCAAGTATGCGTGGGGGTATTTATTCCAAAATAGTTAATTTAATTTACCCGCCATAAACTTAGCTAAAATTGCAAAAAATTGCAATAAAATACACTTCACTTCACTTCTTTTGAAGAATGTGAAAATAAATGTATATCTATTAATAAAATTTACTATTTGCATTAAAAAATTGCTAGCGTTTTAATAAAAATAATTAAAAAATATCAATTATGCCAAAAAATAAAAATCAATATAATAAACAGAAATAGCGACCAAAAAGTTCAAAAAATCCTTTTTTTGTGGTTATTAATAGTCATTCTTTTAACTATAAAAACTTTTTTTATTTTAAAAAGAGTCGATTTCAGGACACAGGCGTTGGTTTAATATAAACTTTTCTAAAAAGCATAAAAATTGGAGAAACAATTTCTCAGTAGCAGAATTAAAATCAATATGCATAGAATCAGCAAAATCAAAGTTAGTGATTGTTCTACCTTATAATACCATTCACCAGAGCTATGGCCAGTTTCACAAAATACGACTTAAAAAACATGATATAAAAGCTCACAAAGTTAATAAATTATAAAAGCCATAAAACCAATTTCGTAATTGCAGACTTTCAAACATGTGTTAAAAAGGTGTGATACATTTCACAATAGACGCTAGTATTAAGAAATCAAAGTTAAGGTCAGTAATAAGTCCGTCCACAAGGTAATAACTAGCTTTTTAAGATTAACATTGTAATGTTTCGATTTTTAAAGTGGTAACTTTTATAAAAAAAAATCAGTCTACAAATATAAAAAAAACAGCTGACTAATTAAAAAATAGGACGATAAAAATTGTCATTAGGCAGGTGCAGACTTTAAAAATACAGAAATGCAACAAATTAAATAATTTAATGTAAGCAATAATACAATTCAAATTTTATATTAATCCAGGCACACAATTTATATATATTTCCAGGTTATTTTTGGAGGCCGTTGCGCTAGTATGTAGTGCTAATTAAATGTGAAATCACAAAATTTTTTGCTAACGCTATTAAAATTCTGATAATTATTTTATGAAAAAACTAGAAATAATACTGTAAACTTTAATATTTCGATAAAATGTTTATTAAGGCTTTAAAAACCAATTTTTCTCATAATAGTTTTGCAATTATTCATAAAAATAATTTTTATACCACTAAAGAGTTATTTATTGGATTTTGTGAATTTCATGATTAAAGTATTCATTATTAGTTTTATTATTATTTTTTATAATTATTTTTACACGTTTAATATAATTTACTGCTCAATATGTTTCAGTTTTATTAATTTAATCTCTCCGCACCCTTTTATAAATCCTTGCAATTCTTATACTAATTTTCCCACTTTTCTGTTCCTTTCCTCTTTATTTTTTTTTCAATTTATATAGTAAATCTAATGTTTAGTTTACTTTCTTATAGTTAAAGACTTATTTTTTTGCATTTTTTATTGCAAATCCATATTTTTTGTTTTAGGATTAATTTATAAAAATAAAATGTTGTTTTATTCTATTATTACCAGAATTTAAAACTTAGAGTAAATGTGACCGGATTAACCGAGAATAACACGGAGAAATATTTAAACAAATGTGCAAAGACAAATGAAATTTGTTTTTGCCGTTTACAGGGTTTTTAGGAAATTAAAGTTTTAGTTAAAAACTTTGATCTTGTTCTTAAATAACATATAACTTGTTATCCTTTCTTGTTAGCCAATGAGAAACATTTATAAAATGAAAAATGTTTATAGAAAACAATAAACGCTAGTTCACACCAGACTGGCAACGCATAGCGAATAGCGGATAGTCGATACCGTTCACATCCGACTAAAAAATGACAGTGGATAGTAGATAGCGAATAGTGGATAGCGGACAGTGGATAACCGTTCACACCAATGGACACCACGGACAATGGCGTCGGATAGCGAATAGTTGATAACATGTTCCACCGGAGTGAAAATGGCATCGGATAGCATGTAGCGGATAGTGGATAGTGGATAGCTCGTTCACACCGGAGTAAAAAATAGCAGACAACAGAAAAACACTGAACTGCTTCAATTTGATTTGAAATTAAAATTTCCATTGTTTTTGTTAAAAACAAATGAAGTTTTTTATTTATTATGTACACATTTATAAATTGGGTCCTAAACGGAAAAGCATTACGCAAATTAAAAATTACAACCTGTATAACTTAGCATCGGACAAAGTAATATATGCGAGAATTTATATGCCAAAACATTTCTTTGCCATAATTCATTCTCCGCTTTAATTAAAAAAAATTATGGATTGGGTCCTGAACGGAAATTTGCATTATGCAAATTTAAATTCACAACCCTAACTTTAGATATAGATCATAGTAAAATATGCGAAAATTTATATCCCGAAACACCTCCATGCCATAATTCATTGCCCGCTTTAATTTCGAAATTTATGGATTGGGTCCTAAACGGAAAAGCATTATGCAAATTTAAATTTACATCCCTAAAACGTTAGATCAAAAAAAGGAAAACCTGGGAAAATTTATATGCCGAAACACCTCCATGCTATAATTCGTTTCCTGCTTTAAATAAGAAATTTATGGATTGGGTCCTAAATGGAAAATCATTATTCAAATTTAAAATTATAACCCTTAACTTTAGATATCGGTCAAAATAAAATAGGAAATACTTGCGCGAATTTATCTCCGCAGCTTAAAGCCTAAGCCTACGGTTTCATAAACCTTAGCAAAACCTAAAAATTAAGCAACTTTTTCGCCGTGCAGGTCTTACATAAAGTTTAGCTTGATTTTTGAAAAGTTCGCTTAGGCTTAGCAAAACGTAGGCTTGGCATAGGAAAAAGTTGCTGAGGAAAATGTGAGGAGGTATTTTCTGTTAGCCGGTGTCGTAGAATAGATCTTCCCCTATTACAGATCTTCCCCCCCGAAAGGGTTTACGCCATAACAGATTTTCCCCCCTCAGAATATTTATTCCCCCCTGTGTTAAAACATCCAGCGAAAATTTGCATAAAATTTCAAACAGAGAGGGGAAGATTTATTCTGGTGTTCACTCTAGAATAAATCTTCCCCCTTGTATAAATCATGTAACAATTATTTGCATTAAAAACAACATCCATTTTTTTCTATTTTTCACGTCATTTCGTTTTTTTTATCTTTTTTTCAAAAAATTCACAAAAAATACTCGAGGTTTCAGATGAAAGAATTAGTGATAAACGCTAAAAAAATAAATTTTATTCAATAAAACATTTCAGATGTCCATAGTATTTAAAAAAAACCTGCCTTTTTTAAATAAACTCCTTTTGAATGTTTTATTTAAAGTAAGAATTTTGAAAGCTGAGATATGAACCCTAAGTAAGCCTAAGGAGAAAGCTTAAATTCAAAGTATTAACCGTTTAAAATATTAAGCAACATATGAAAAAAGTTAAAACTCGAAGAAAATTTTGGCGGCGCCAGAAAAAATGAATACTGCATAACTTTAGAAAAATTGACTTTCCGATTGATAACAAAACAAAATTTATCCTAAGCCTAAGGAAAACCTCAAAAAATCAACCTAAACAACCAAAAAACAACTTTGAATGTCGAATTTACTGCTGAATATGAAGAAGGTTTTTTGTTTTCATTGAATTTTTAATTAAAAAAATTAAAAAGTTATGGGTGTACATCAGTAGCGTATATAGGGGGGGCGGGGGGGCGACCTCCCGCCCCTTTTGGCCGTTTCCATACTTAGGAGGGGGGGGGGCGGTCCGCCCCCCCCTCGGGTGGCGAAGCCAGTCATTTTTGTAAGGGTCCCCCATTTACTTTTTTTATTTTCAGGTTATAAAAATGTAGTACATCTTAAATGCATAAAATTACACAGTGTAAAATTTTCTCCGCTTCGCGGGAAGGTGAAACTTTTTATTTTTTTATTTGTTCAACCGCACTTTTTGCTTATAACTTACAAACCCCTTGCAGTCGCGCATATTTTTAAATAATTTAGCCAATTATATATAAATCAGGTTGTTTCCTAATATTAATAGAATTAAGAAAAAACTTTATTTGGATATAGTACAAAATTTTAACATAATACTAATTTAAAGCTGTAAAAAACAAATTAGGAATTAGGTTATAAAAACAAAAGTAAATCTATACTTATATGATTGGCTGGAGACAATTCTTAAGCAGTTTTTAGTGATTATTTTAAAAAATTTTCGCCTCCGGCGGTTGAGGGGAAGCCCCCCAGACCCCCGGCCGACGCCTTGCGTCGGCTTGGTGCTCCTACCACAATAACAAACAAATTGATAAAGCTTTAGGTTATCAAAACTCATGTAAAACTGTTGCCATATGATTCGCTGGACACAATTTTTAAGCAGCTTTTAGTGCATATTTCCGAAAATTTTCGACTCCGGCGGTTGGGGGGGAACCCCCACACCCCCCGGTCGACGCTCCGTGTCGGCTTGATGCCGCTATTTATGTAATAAACATTTTGTGTAAGAATTAGGTTATAAAAACAAAATTAAAACTATAACTATAAAAATTGCTGGAGACAATTTTTAAGCAAGTTTTAAATGTATATTTAAAAAATTTTTGCCTCCGGCGGCTGAGGGGACACGCCCCAAACCCGCCGGCTTTGCGCCGCTACACGGCGCAATTACGGCGCTTCGCGCTGTAACAACCCCCGCGAAATTGGCCGACCGCCCCTCCCCCCGGCAAAATCCTATATACGCGCCTGGTGCACATATTCTAAGTTTTATTTCTTCTTATTTCAATTTTTTGTCGATATAATATGTTTTAATAAAAAAGCAAAAACTGAAGGTAAATAATGAATCAAATACTGATCGGAAAGGGTTTCACTTTTTCATGTCTTTTTTTGCTATTCTTTGTCATTAAAATTGATAAACTCAAAGGAAAAAGCCTTTATTTAGGGATATTAATTTTCCAAAAAAATTGGTTTATTTAATATTATCATATTTTTATATACCCAAACAAAACGAACTAATACAAATGTATTCTTTTCATCTCCGAAAACCAACTAAATAATACTTAATTATTAATGTCAATCATGAACTGTTTTTGGAATTAATAACAATTCAAACTAAAGTTTATTTTTTTTACAAAAAAAAACTATTTTTTGTAAAACGATGTTTTTAAAATTAGTCCAAACAAAATCTTACGTGTCATGTTTTAAATTTATGCAAATTTTTGAGGGAGGGAAGATTTATTCTGGTGTTTGAACCAGAATGGATCTTTCGGGGGAATAACTATTCTGAGAGGGGAAGATCTATTCTGGTGTAAATCAGAATAAATCTTCCGGGGGAAACATCTATTCTAGAGCGCACCAGAATAAATCTTCTGGGGAAAAGATCTATTCTAGAGCGCACTAGAATAAATCTTCCAGGGGGAAGAAAAATAGGGGGAAGATCTATTCTGCGACAGCGGCACAGTACATAATATTTTGGCCATATGCAAAAACATAATTTAATTCTATTCGGTTGTGTAATGACGTGTAGAATTTTGAAAAATACTAAATCCATTACAATCCATGTTTTTTTAATTTAAATTTTAAATACTTTTAGCTACCATGCAATGCATTAAAATTAAATAAACATTGAAAAGTTGAACATGCTTTAAAGGTGTAGTTTTGTTGGATATATTTCGTTGGTCTAAACATAAACAAACTGCCAACAAATTCAACAGCACACTAAATCATAAAATAAATTTAAAATTATTTATATTTCATTCTGTTAGAAAAAAGTATATATATTTTTAAATCTAAAAAATATATGACAAATTGTTTTTTTAACACTTTAATATTTTAATTTAAAAAATTGCCGCAGCATGTCGAAATTTTCTTTTACTTTTTATTATAATTTTTGATTAAAAAACCCAAAATAAAAAGTAGGAAAAAATTCCCTCGCGAAAATTTTTTCCGCGAAAATAATTTTTTAAAGGAAATAATGCTGAGGAAATACTGCCGCGGAAATTTTTTCCGCGGAAATTGATGTTGCGGAAATTTTTGAAGGACACCGTGTGAACCAGCCTTTCCGGTTGTGACATTGGTCATCATCCCGAGAAGTACATTTTTACGGACCACTTTTTAATGGACGTTCCTGTTCTGTTTTTTTTGTTTTAATTTTTTTAATTAAAATCAGTGTTGCCAGGTTAGCCACTTTGGACCCATTTAATTTGCACAATTTGCATAATGCTTTTCCGTTGAGGACCTAAACATAAATTTTAAAATTAAAGCGGGGAATGAATTTTGGCATGGAGGTGTTTCGGGATATAAATTTTTACATATTTTACTATGACCGACAGCTAAAGTTAAGGTTGTAATTTTAAATTTGCATAATGTTTCTCCATTCAAAACCCAATCCATAAGTTTCTTAATTAAAGCGGGGAATAAATTATAGCATGTAGGTGTTTTTTTGTTGAACGTGTTTTCCACTATCCTCTATCCGATGCCATTCTGGTGTGAACGATTATCCACTATCTGTTACCCACTGCCATTTTTCAATCCGGTGTGAACGTCTTATTCATCATCCACTATCCGTTATCCGTTATCCGTTGCCAGTTCGTTGTGAACCATCCTTAAAGGAGCGGTGCGGAGTCAAACTTTTTGTCTTCGATTTTGATAATTTTTAATGAAAACCTTACCCCTGTCCCCAATAGTCCACAAAACTTTTTTCAACAAAATATCTCCAGTGGTTCAGTAGTCATGACCCCACAAAAATGGCGTTTTTTGCCAATTCTGTACGTGAAAGATTGCTCAATAAAAATAGCGATTTAAGTTATAAATTATGTACTCAAAGAAAACCGCTACTTTCTACTTTAATTTGACACCCGATCGTAAAGATTGGTGCAGTATTTGTTGAGATATTGCGTTTTTTGTACAAAAAAACCCTCGATTTTTTTGCTAAAAACACGAAGTGAAGGAAAGAAAGTTTGGGCAAACTTCACAAAATCACTGCCATCGTTTGGTGTTTTTAACAAAAAAGTTGCGGGTTTTTTGTACGGGAAACGCAATATTTCGACAATTATTGCACCAATCTTAACGATCAAGGTATCAAATATAAAGTAGAATTAGCTTTTTTTGAGTGTATAATTTGTAACGTAAATCGCTATACCCATAGAGCAATCTTTCACGTACAGAATTGTAAAAAACGTCATTTTTTTGGGGTCATAACTCCTGAACCACTGGAGATATTTTGTTGAAAAAAATTTTGTGGGCTATTGGGGGCAGGGGTAAGTTTTCCACAAAAAAATCATTAAAATCAAAGACAAAAAGTTTGACTCCGCACCGCACCTTTAAGGATAAAATAATAATAATAATAAAACAAATATTTATATAGGCACCTTGCACTGGAACTCGGTTTATACATAAAGTATACAATATACATAAGCGTCACCATAATGGATAATTACCGTATCTCCTACTTATTTTTCGTGGTATGCAGATCAACCGATAGAAAGCTCGCGAAATTTCAATCGGTTGATCTGCATACTACAAAAGATAAGTAGGAGATACGGCAATTATCCATTATGGTGACGCTTATGTATATTGCATACTTCATGTATAAACCGAGTTCCAGTGCAAGGTGCCTATAAATTTTTTTATTCAAGAATATAAAATATTAAAAATGAAACAGTCATAAATTAAAACTAGCCTTGAAAAATGCTCTAAGAATAGAACAGGAAAAAATTGCGTTTTTTTCCCGGGAGTATGTTTAGACAGAAAAGATGTGGACTAGGCTGAGATGGACATTATGTGGACTATAGGAAATTTGCATTTGGTTTGGGCAACTGCTCACTAAATAAAAATTTCTACCATATGATAATGATTTGTTTATACATTGATCTAATAACACAGCATTGTTGCATTTTTTTTAGTTTGATGAAATGTAAATTTAAAAAAAATCATACTCACAGCGATCTTTGACAAGCGCGAAATCGCCACTTTTTCAATTAGAAGGTTATATTTGTATGTGTAAAAAACAACTATAAATTTTAAAAAGTGGCGATTCCGCGCTTGTCAAAGATTGCTGTGAGTATGATTTTTTAAATTGACATATCATCAAACTAAAAAACATGCAACAATGCTGTGTAATTAGATCAATGTATAAACAAATCATTATCATATGGTAGAAATTTTTATTTAGTGAGCAGCTGGCCAAACCAAATGCAAATTTTCTATAGTCCACATAATGTCCATCTCAGACTAGTCCACATCTTTTCTGTCCAAACATACGCCCGGGGAAAAATCGCCCCTTTTTCCTGCTCTATTCTTAGAGCATTTTTCAAGGCTAGTCTACCACTTTTTTTGAATTAAATTAAAAAAATAGCCTAATAAACTATAGTTTTAGCTGCGCAATGACATATGTTTATGATCATTCCGTTGCCGAGATATACTTTTTTAAATAAAAAATAATAAAAAGAAGAAGATGAATTTAAATTACGCATTATAAAACGCATATTAATTTAACGGCAAAATCTGGGTAAGTTTTAAACGAACGAAAAATAGCAGCAAACGACAAAAAAAAGTTTTTAACAATTTTAATTATTTTCGCTCGCTTGTTTTTGCCGTTGTGTAAAGAAAATCAGCGAATTATGCAAATAAAAAAGAATGCTGGGAGTTCCACCCGCAGACGCGGGGTCAATCGGCGAAGTCGGGGTCAATCGGCAAAGGCGGGGTAAATGAGGCGTCTGCTCTTTGGAGCATAGAAAGGGTGAGCGCCGAAGTGACAATTGCTCACGTCACTTTCGCCAAACGACGCTCAGGAGCGCAGCCAATCAGCGCGAACCTTCATTTTCACGTGTTATTGATCTCCCCCACTTTAACGAAATGACGCTCAAGGAGCGCAGCCAATCAGCGCGCGACGAATCGAGCACGTTTCCGATTTCCTTGTCACGTGTCTGATCCTCGTTTCCTATGCATTTTTGTCCGCCATTGGTCCCACGGTGTCAAATGCAAATTTCCTATAGTCCACATAATGTCCATCTCAGCCTAATCCACATCTTTTCTGTCCAAACATACGCCCGGGGAAAAATCGCCCCTTTTTCCTGCTTGATTCTTAGAGCATTTTTCAAGGCTAGTCTACCACTTTTTTGAATTAAATTAAAAAAATAGCCTAATAAACTATAGTTTTAGCTGCGCAATGACATATGTTTATAATCATTCCGTTGCCGAGATATGCTTTTTTAAATAAACAATAATAAAAAGAAGAAGATGAATTTAAATTACAAAATTTACCCACGTTGTTTAATTATAGTTAGTGCGATGCAGTTGCGCTCCAGACAAAGTTTACCTACGTTCTCTAAATATAGTTGGCGCGCTGCCGTGCGCCAAATAATAAGAAGATGATGAACATGAACTACAAAATTTACTCACGTTCTCTAAGTATCGTTGGCGCGGTGCCGTGGGTTAAATTGCAGTATGGCACCCCGCACCACCAATGATTACCGGCGCGTGGCGCTCTCGTGCCACCGACGCTTATTATTATTTTTTAATAAATAAAACTTTGAATTAATTTTGTCATCAGTAATGCAAGAATTAAAAAAAGTACTCTGTTGTTTTCGCCATTTTCCGCGCGGTTGAAGCAGATGGCGCTGGGAACTGGTTCCGTTTCTGCCACCAATTAAAACCGATCAGATTTTTTGTGCGGTTTCTATGAGGGGATGTTGGTTGTCTGCTCTGTACAATCCTTATTGTTGCCAAAAGGCTGTTATTGTGCGGTTGGGAGTTTTTATTTGTCTATTTTTTAAATTTTTTATTTTGATCGATAAATCGATAACAAGGACCTAAATGAAAAAAGTGCTTCCTAAGAAAGTTGCGTAATTCCTTCTTCTTTCTAATGAGCCCATGTTTATTTTTGGTCAATCAGTAACGAATGAGGAATATCGTTTTTAAGGATGGAGCATTGGAATAATAATAATAATAAGAAAAAGAAGAAGAAGAAGGCTCTGAATTTCAAAATGTACTCACATTTCAGGTAGAATTTTGAAATCTGGAGAGGGGTCAGGTGGGGTCCGGTGTACAAAGCAAAACAGTTTTAAACCATAATAACTTTAATAATTGTTCTTTTTATAGGATAATACTACATTTTATTGATTAAAAAGCGATATTCTGTTATAAAACAGGTGTAAAAGCATGAATATGTGATGAAAATTAACTTTTTTGAAAGAAAATTCAGTATAAAAAAAGTACCTAAAAGTTTTCCGAGGGGGAAGGGGGGGGGGTGTTAGATTTCAAATTCTAGAGGGGGGTCAGGGGTAATAAATTCGGAAATTTGGGGGGAGGGTGGCCCCTAAATTTTCGTCTAGAGGGGGGGGTTGCAAAATTTCGAGGTTAAGGGGGGTGGATCCCACCCTGCCCCCCTTTCTCACCTATGCTTCAAAGGCTTTTTTCCCTATACATGACACATGAGCGTTTTTTTGCTAGGGGACTGCCAACCTACGTACGGCTACAGACCTGTGCACGGACTGGAAATGCCCCCCCCGTTTTATTGGAGGATTTGCCCCCCGTTTTATTGCCCCTCCCCCGCCAAAAAATGAAAAAAGAACTCTAAAACTATGGCGACATTTTTGAGCTATAATGACGCCATCATCGTAATTTTTTTTGCAATTTTTAGCCTATTTCAATGTATTTTAAGCCATTTTAGACCTATTAACTTATTTTTTCCTCTTTTCTTCTTTTTTCTCTTTTTTTTCCTTTTCGCTTGCTCCCCCCCGTTTCAAAAAGATTGCCCCCTTTCCAATAAAACCCTGGTGGGAGGGGCAGTGCACAGGTCTGCGGCTATGGGATTATCCGGTTTCTGCAAAATGTTACGATTGTACAGCTTAAAAGAGAGGGCAAAAAAGTTTTTCCCAATAATAATTTAATAATAATAATAATTTTTCATTTTAGTATAAAAAATAAGTAATCACTTTCTTATTTTAAACAGATATGGTGAGTTATATGGAGATATACAGTGTTGATAAAAAGAAATATTATCTTTTTTAAAAGATTATATACTAACAGTGCGCTTTCAAAATTATAGCACTAATTTTCGAGATCTAAGATTATTTAGTGAAAATCTTAAAAGAACATGTTTAGCTATGAAAATCAATTTTATAAGAAAATCTGCTTATCTAGTATTTTTAATTTTGCAGAAAAATTACAAAACACGAAATTACTTGAAATCCTGCCGCTTGCGTAGACGGAGTTGGTTGTTGAACTGCTGGTAATCCACCTACTCCTGCGTTTGCCTTTAAAGAATCACCCATTGGTGTCCCGGGAATGCCTACAAAAATATTTTGAAGCCTTAAATTTTACTTGGAGTAAAGGAAGAAGATTTGTTCTGACCACAGGGAGCTGACAAACTTAAAAGATAATATTATTTTATTTGAAATACAAAAAAAACTTTATAGTACAATTATTTACAAAATTAGAAGAAAAACTCAACTTTAAAAGGTCTTCTACAGATATTTGGTGTGTTTGAATTGGGTGAATTGCAGTCATAGGTGTATTAGGTCAGGTCCGCTAGGGAGGCATTATTATATTAGGTCCACCCCCAGGTAGAAGGCCAAATTTTTTTTGGGGGAGGCAGGGGGTGCCGGTTCCCCTGGCTTTCTAGAGGGGACGACCCCGCAGGCGAGATTTCAAATTTAGAGGGATCAGGCGGGTCCGATTTTTTAACAAAGTTTTTTTTAATTAATAATTTAAGTGTTTTTAGGTCTAATATTGATTTTATATAATAAAACAGCCTATTTAGGCCTAAAAAGTGTATTTAAACACTTTTTAGCTAAAAAACCATGTTTTTGGCAGTAAATAAAAAAATTATACTTCCAAATCGGTCGGAAATGGGGGGGAGGGGCATCAGCCTCGCTAGGGGAGGGGGGGTCAGGTTGGACCGTTCTCGAACTTTGGGAGGGCGAGGGGGTTCCCTGAATTTTTTCCAGGGGGTGGTGCGAATATTTGGCTCTAGGGGGGTGGACGGTGGACCCCTCTGTCCTCGATAAAAACACCTATGAGTGCAGTGCAATTTAATAATAATTATAAAATTTATTAATCGTTATTTATTGTACACAAACCTACAAACAGAAGTAGCCTTAGGCAATAAGCTCACGCACCGTAATCATAAATGAACACGGTCAAAAAACTAGGGGGGATGTTTACCCCGGGTAAATGACATTTCAAAATCTAGGGGGGGGGTCGAACCCCCCTAGCTTTCTAGGAGGGTCGACCCAGGGTGGAAGATTTTAAACCTAGAGGGGGGTCAGGTGGGGTCCAATTTCCGAAGCAAAATACTTTTAAACCATTAAAGGTTTAATAATAGTTTTTTTATAAGATAATTACATTTTATTGAATAAAAAGCGATATTGAGGTATTATAAAAAGGGTGTAAGAAACATGAATTTGTGTTAAAAATTTACGTTTTTGGAAGATATAAGATAATTACATTTTATTGAATAAAAAGCGATATTGAGGTATTATAAAAAGGGTGTAAGAAACATGAATTTGTGTTAAAAATTTACGTTTTTGGAAGAAAATTTAGTATAAAAAATTACTTAAAAATTTTTCTCGAGAGGGGAGGGGGGGTCAGATTTCAAATCTAGAGGGAGGTCAGCATAGGTGAGAAAGGGGGGGGCAGGGTGGGGTCCACCCCTCCCACTAGCCTCGAAATTTTGGGACCCCCCTAGACGAAAATCTAGGGGCCCCCTTCCTCAAAATTTCCGAATTTTTTACCCCTGACCCCCCTCTAGAATTTGAAATCTGACCACCATCCGGACCTCCCTGGAACCCCCCTCCTAGAATTCAAAATTCGATTTATCCCGGGTAACCACCCCCCCTAGCTTCCCCGACCGTTCTCACCTATGGGGGTTAGGGCATAACATGGGCAAGTTGGTCCGGAGTGGGGGGGTTAAACCCCAAATTAGGGGGGGGGTTAAAATCCGAGAAACGCAAAATACCCATATCGTTTTTTTTCTGGAGTGCATTTTACCCATATCGTTTTTCGATTTTGAAGGAAAAATAGGTAAAAAACGCTAATTTTAGGTCAAAAAGCCCTTTTTATTGCATTTTTGAGCTTTTTATTGCTTAAAACATTCATTTTGACCTCAAAACTTAAGTTTGGAGGCAGTTAGAAGTCATTTTAAAGACATTTTTTCCTTCATTTTTCCAAAATTGGGGGGGGGGGAGTTAACTTCCCCCCCCACTTCTAAGTGGGGGGGGGGGTTAAACCCCCTCTCAGAATTTGAGGGGGGGTTAACCCCCCCAACCTCCCCCCCCGTGCCCATGTATGGGTCAGGGGTAAAAAATTCGAAAATTTGGGGGGCTGCATTTTTTTAGGGGGGGCCCAAAATTTCGAGGCTAGGGGGGAGGTGGACCCGACGCCGACCCTACCCCCCTTGTTCATCTATGGCCGTTATAGAGTGGGGTTTACGCAGCCACACAATATGGACAGTGGCGTGGCCAGGGCGCTTGCTCCCCTCCCCCTTATACTAGCAAACCGGATTTTTTTTGTAAACGCACCCATTGTTTTTTGAATTTCTTTCCGCTTTACGAATCACGGGAAGCTTATCTTAATTTTTTTTATTTCAGTCGATTTCGATTATGTCATTCAACAGTGAAGGCGTACGAAACATAGATGTTAAATAAAACTACTATAAATAATAAATCGAAGCTTTAGTAACGGTTTAAACGAATTTTTTAATTTAAATGAAAAAATTCTTTTTTGTTTTAAATTAAAAATTTTCTCCCTTACAACAGCAACAAAACATGATCCCACTAACAAATGAAAAAAAAGTTCAAACAATACTGGTGCTTGGAAATGATTGTTGTCCATTATTAATGGTTGCATTGTTACCAGTTTCTCCATTGTGTAATTTCAATGTGGAACTCCCTCCTTCATTGAATTGTTTGAACCAAATCGCTTTCTAGCTTTTAACGAATGATACATCAACACAAAATTGACTCATAACGAGAAGTATATAGTTTATTATATTTTATGAACTGTTTTTACTGCGTTACAATATTTTTGTATTTAGTGTTACCAAAAATTATATTTTTGGTGTTACTATGAGAATGTTTGGTTTGAGAGAAGTCCCATCCTCGCGGAGAAAATACACACTACAGTGAAATAATCAATAAGATTTTTTAAAGCATTAAAACTTCGCCAATTTTTATATAAAAGTAATATTTTTAACGGATTTTTACGTTTAGCTGTTTGGTCTTTTTTACGCTCTTTACGTATGTAAACGTAATATGTGAACAGTTCTTTTCTTTTTGGCTTTTTGCTTACTATGTATCTCCTTTTCGGGCTCTTAAGATTATTTTCGGTTTTTGGTACCAGCTCTAAGGTCCCGCTATTTTTTATCGTGATAACTTTGCATTTTTTCTATTGGCTCCAAGGTGAGTTTTTTGTGTTTGGTCCCAAAAAGTGCGGCTCTTGGGTACCAAAATTTGGGCTTTTTAGTACAATGGGCTCTTCCGTTTCCAAATTGTAATATATCATTTTAAAGTTCTCCATGTGTTGATTTTAAAATATAAAAATTTTTGCTTTCAAATGTCCGGTAATTAAAATACAGACCCCTCTGTACCACAAAATTAGTAAGGGAAGTATTATTTTCATTTTTAAACTTTTTAAGTCGTGTTTATATTCATATTAAAGCTCTATGCGTGCTGATATCAATAATATTATATTTAGGCTAATATTTTTAATAGTTATTTCGTTACATACTCGCAAATACCCCAAAAATTGTAATTTATTTTATTTTTTTATCTTAAGTGTCGGATTTATACTCATATCAAAGCTCTCGACACGCTAAATTTAAAAATATATTGTTTTTTAAAGTTTATTTAAAGTTTTTTTTTATTGTTTTTTTACACCCATTAATGTACCCCCAAGAAAGTTTACACTTCGATTTTATTATCATTATTTTTGTACTATTATGAGAACTCTCGACACTCATGTCAAAAATATTAATTTTAATTTGATTCACCTAATGGTTACTATTTTTACAGCCCAACGTGTACCATTCAAAGTTTTTAAGGGGTTATTTTCATAAGTTTATTTAAATATCGCCATGCTAATACTGATTTTAAAACTCTTGAAACACTGATGTCAAAAATATTAATTTTAACCTAATTCACAAGATAAGAGAAAGATCTACTCAACGACACCCGAACAAAGTTCTAATTAGTAGAATTGACTCCAGCATAAATTTAAAAATACACTTTTAAAGAAATATTTTACAGTTTATTTTAGACTTTTTTATTACAAAACACTTAATTTTTTGTCAAGAGTATTAACATTATCAAAAAATTACTTATTAAAATTTATATGGTAGATGTGTCATATTTTATTCTGATGTTTTTACAGCAAAGCAATTTTTATTAGGTACCGTTATCACATCCAGTTGTTTAGTTTCTTTCAGAGCCCAAAAATTGTCCCATAAAAATTGGATGTGTTTTTCACAGTTTTTTCTCTATAAAATATTAGTTAATACTATGTAAAAGAAATACAACAAATTTATGGACAATAATATAACATAGCTAATTTTAGTAAGCTTTTTAGTTTTACATTGTTATTAGGTTTAAGTATTTTAAAATCATTAGCTAACAAACCCAACAAAAATCTATATTTTTAGTGCATGCGATGAAAAATAGAAACAATTGTAAGCGCTGGTCTTCTCAACGACAATTGGTTCAAACGACCATTAATAAACAATTTAATATTTATACTTCTATTGATAATTAATCCATAAAACACTGTAAATCATTGAGATAAAAAAAACAAAACATAATATATTCTGGCCCTGTATTGACTAATAACTCTTACTAAGTGCGTGCCCGCACGCCATTGGACTACTATTCTCTGTTTTTTAGCGATATTCGGAAAATTGTGACAAAAAATTTTCGTTTGAGCTCTTTTAACTTTTGAACGCGCCGCGATCAATATGCAAATATCTCACGTTAAGGTACTTGAACTTTTGGCTACCTCCTAAAAAAATTGTTTTTTTTTTTAAATTTTGACGGGTTAGACCCAAAACCCCCAAATCTAGGGGCAATTTTTTTCAGCCAAATTTCTAACATTTTACCATATGAATTCTTACGTCTGAAATTTTCATGCAAATTACCCATATTTTTTAAGCTCAAAAATATATAATTTGTTAGGGGTAACTTACCTGGGTCGGGTACCCCGAGAGGTTAAAGGGGGTAAATTTTATAATTTTTGCTAAAAAATTCTTGATATTATTTTAAAGCTCTCGGCCTGCTGATTTCAAAAATATAAAAAAATTTGCTCTATCTAAATAGTCGGGTAACCAAAATACAGACCATTTTGTACCCCCAAAATTAGTAAGGGCTGATTTTTGGTTTTTATTAGTTATAAGCCGTGTTTATTATCGTTTGAAAGCTCTATGCGTGCTAATTACAAAAATATTAATTTTAGGTTAAAATTTTTTACCCGGTTACATACCCCCGGTTACTTTCAAATGTAAAAAATAGTAATTTTGTCTATTTTTTTATTTTAAGTGTCGTGTTTATTTATACTCATATGAAAGCTCACACACTGACTTCAAAAATATATGGTTTATTAAATTTATTTTAGTCGTTACTTAATATTTGCACCGATAATTGTACCCCCTAAAATTCTAAAGAGGTGATTTTATAATAATACCGTCATTTTTCTACTCATATGAAAGCTCTCGACACGCTGATGTCATAAATATTATTTCTAACTGAAATTAACTAACGGTTACTATTTTTACAACCTATAATGTACTTCCAAAAGTTATTAGGGGGTCATTTTTTAATATTTTATTTAACACCATTGTGTTTATACTCATATTAAAGCTTTCGACACGCTGATGTCAAAAATATTAATCGTAACTCAAATCAATCAATAGTTATCATTTTTACAACCCACAATGTACCTCCAAAAATTTTTGGCCGTATATTGTGGTCGTAAAAATGGCAACCTTTGGTTGAATCGATTAAAAAATAATGTTTTTGACATCAGCGTGTTGAGAGCTTTAATATGAGTATAAACAGGACGGTATTATAATCAATAAATAAATTTAGAGCAAACCTGGATTAGGACCGCAAACACCACATGTTTTAGGGCATACTTCATAAAAGAAACCTTTCACAGCTGCTGATAATTTAGGAATTTTCCGGCGAGCTAAAAAAATTAAACACATGGTATTATAGTCTGTACAGAAACAAGTTTGTTGTGTAGTTAGTTCCGTTCCGTATAAAAAAAATCGTTGTCACATCATTTAATTTTTTTTAGTGAGTTGCAAACTTTTTTCCAAAGCTCCAAACTCCAACGTAAAGTTTACTGCATATGGCCACCTCAGATTATAGTCCACATCTTTTCTGTCTAAGGTGTCTGTCCAGGGTAAATTTGCCCATTTTCACTGTTTCATTTTAAAAATTTTGAACTCAGCTCCAGCCTCAATGTTTTATATAATTTTGAAAAAAAAACTGGGTCTTACAGCAACTTTTACAGTAATATTTGCTAAATAATAAAAAATACTAAACATTAAAAAAGCCGTTACAAAGTTTCACGTACAAAACAGTTATCTTATTATTTTGTAAGGGAAAGGTTGCTGTATTAAGTTCAACTTCAAGTCCCAATTTTTAATTATGCCACAAAGCCAAATCTTAGTCTTAACCAAAGGTTTATTTAATAAATAGTTTATTTTAGTGATTTCAGGAAAAAAAACTTTAAAACCACGTTTCGCACTTTTGGCCCCTCTACTTTCTGGTCCCTCGGAGGGTCAACTCACCAGAAAATTTTTGTTTTCCAAAAAATGGCGCACGATTAGTATATCACTTTTGAAGGTATAGGCAACACCCAAAGATCATCAAGTGTCCGAAGTGAAGAATTTTTTAGTAAAAAACGTGAAAATGGTCGCATTTAAATCTTCATCATAAAAAAATTCACCGTTCCAATCATGCTTAAATTTTTTAAAAAATACTTAGAAAATCTTGGGGGCATAAAGTTAGCCTCTCGAGTGGGCCTCTTAAGCGCCTCTCGAGAGCATTATTGAGGTTTTATTAATGACATTTAATTTATTTAGCAAGTTTTTACCGTGAAAACAATCTAGAACTGCACACGAATTATTGATGTTAAAGAAATTAATTTAAAGCAATTTAATTAAGTTTTTGTGTCGGGTTATTTACTTTTTTGAGAGGCGCTCGAGAGACTGGCGGTTTTGTCAATTATTAGCCAGTTTCAACGATTCAAAGGAGTTTTTTTTGCACCTTTAGAAAGAAATCAGCGTGTACTTTCTGATTAAATACTAATTTAACTAAATCGAGGCTGATTTTGTGATTTTACGACCAACCAGTTTTTCCAAAAAAATCCGGATAAAAAAAGCGGACATTCCGGATATGAAAACAAAAGGACCACTGGAAGACTGGACGGAAAACTAATTTCAATTTGATTTACACAATGTGTGGATGCAGTTTCATTCGGCCTTCTTTGTGAAATATAATACACAAATTTGGGGACTTATAAATTAAATTAAAAATATAAAATAAACACCTAAATATAACCAAACCTTATTTCATGAAAGTAAATTTTGTTGTGTAAACTTTTTGCTTCCCCATATAAATTATAAAACAATGTTTTTTTAACAATTACAGCGCGCATTTCACAATGATCAGAAATTGCAATACAAATTTAATGTATTTACACTAAGAAACTGACTGGTTTTACAGAAAATTACATTAAAAAACATGGAAAAATCGATATCGAGCTCCATTTATATTGTTATATGGAATACTTGTGTTTTAACTTAAAAATCAATAAATAAAAAGCGTTAATTCTGTCGGTATAAGTTCTTTCTCGTTATTTAGTTAAAAAAATCGCGTCTAAAACGCAAGAAAATATGCTTGCTATTAATTTTGGCTGGTTTTTGCGTGCCACTGTGGGCAAGGCACGATTTTTTCTGTTTAAGGCATTCCTATTATCAAAAAATTCTATTTAGTATGCAAAAACGTGTAATGTCAAAACTTTCGATTTTTGGGGACATCGAAGACATCAACATCGAAGACAAAAAGTTTGACTCGGTACCGCAATTTTAACCGAAATGCCATCAGAGGGCGTCAAATTGAAAAACGAAAGTTTTTCGATTTTTCGAAAAAAGCGAAAACATCTTAAAAACTTTATTTTCAAATAACTTAACATTTTCAAACGACTTTAAATCTGTAATCAAACTTTAAAATTGCAAATTTTAATTTATTTCAGTCCATAAAGAAGCAATTTCTGATTTTAAAGCACCGCCGAACAGTTCATTTATAATTATTTGGAATGGCTAAAACATTAGTAAAACTAAAAAAGGCCTCATAAAATAGAAAATTAAGTGCTGTTTATTTAATTTTTGTTTAATTATTTTTAATTGTGCTTATTTTGAAAACATAACCACAATTAATTCTTTTTTATTGCAGTATTTTTAAATTGTTATAAATCATGGGTGGCGCGGGAGCGCCACGGGGCGATTTAGCCCCGTGGCGCCGCGCCAACCATAATTAGAGAACGTGGGTAAATTTTGAAATTCAGAACCTTCTTCTTCTTCTTCTTCTTCTTATTATTCCAACGCTCCATTCTTAAAAACGATATTCCTCATTCGTTACTGATTGATCAAAAATAAACATGGGCTCATTAGAAAGAAGAAGGAATTACGCAACTTTCTTAGGAAGCACTTTTTTCATTTAGGTCCTTGTTATCGATTTATTGATCAAAATAAAAAATTGAAAAATAGACAAATAAAAACTCCCAACCGCACAATAACAGCCTTTTGGCAACAATAAGAATTGTACAGAGCAGACAACCAACATCCCCTCATAAAAACCGCACAAAAATAGCAGACCGGTTTTAATTGGTGGCAGAAACGGCGCCAGTTCCCAGCGCCATCTGCTTCAACCGCGCGGAAAACGGCAAAAACAACAGAGTAATTTTTTTAATTCTTGCATTACTGATGACAAAATTAATTCAAAGTTTTATTTTTTAAAAAATAATAATAAGCGTCGGTGGCGCGGGAGCGCCACGCGCCGGTAATCATCGGTGGTGCGGGGTGCCAACTGCAATTTAACCCACGGCACCGCGCCAACTATACTTAGAGAACGTGAGTAAATTTTGTTATTCATGTTCATCATCTTATTATCATTATTATTAAAAAATTATAATTGCAATCATTGGCGCACGGCATCGCGCCAACTATATTTAGAGAACGTAGGTAAACTTTGTCTGGAGCGCATCTGCACCGCACTAACTATAATTAAACAACGTGGGTTAATTTTGTAATTTAAATTCATCTTCTTCTTATTATTATTTTTTATTTTATCTCGGCAACGGAATGATTATAAACATATGTCATTGCGCAGCTAAAACTATAGTTTATTAGGCTATTTTTTTATTTAATTCAAAAAAAGTGGTAGACTAGCTTTGAAAAATGCTCTAAGAATAGAGCAGGAAAAGGCCATGGGCGTATGTCTAGACAGAAAAGATGTAGACGAGTCTAAGATGGAGATTATGTGGACTATAGGGAAATTTGCATTTGGTTTTGCCAGCCGCTCACTAAGTAAAAATTTCTACGATATGATAATGATTTGTTTATACATTGATCTAATCACACATCACTGTTGCATTTTTTTTTAGTTTGATGAAATGTCAATTGAAAATTTTATACTCACAGCAATCTTTGACAAGCTCGAAATCGCCACTTTTTCAAATTTATAGTTGTTTCTTAACATACAAATATAACCTTCTAATTGAAAAAGTGGCGATTTCGCGCTTGTCAAAGATTGCTGTGAGTATGATTTTTTCAATTGACATTTCATCAAACTAAAAGAAATGCAACAGTGATGTGTGATTATATTTATGTATAAACAAATCATTATCATATCGTAGAAATTTTTATTTAGTGAGCAGCTGGCCAAACCAAATGCAAATTTCCTATAGTCCACATAATGTCCATCTTAGACTAGTCTACATCTTTTCTGTCTAAACATACGCCCGGGGAAAAATCGCCCCTTTTTCCTGCTCTATTCTTAGAGCATTTTTCAAGGCTAGTAATAAAATAAAATTAACCAGTAATTTTATTTTATCATAAGAAAACCAAATAGCTAATTGGCTGTTTTTAAAAAAAATAAGCAAAAGTTAAAATGTGATTATTTTATATGTTAATAGATTTTAAAAACCCAATTGCAAAAATCTTTGCTTGTTGATTTAAAGCTTTCAGACAGTCTTTGAGTTTAAATAAAAGATCAATGTATTAATTTTGTCACATTTTAGTTGATGCTATTTATAATACTGATATATCAATTAAGCATGATTGTTCTTTAAAGCTCGAAAGATTTTTAATTATTTCATTATTTCTCAGTTTAAAAAAGGGATTTGTTTTATTTTATGGCATTTTCGGGCATGGCAGAATTATTCTTTTTTAAACTATAGAAATAGATACAGAAATAAACAATTAAAGCGGATGGGCTTTCCGTTTTAAACATTTATCTTGGTTTATATTGTGGCTTCATTGATCAATTTGTGTTTTTTTCGATAACAAAAATTGTAGCAAAAACAATACATAGATATTAAAAAATATACCATAAAAAGTTATAAACTTTTATCTTGTCACTTATCTTTTTTTTTCTTGTCACTTATATTTTTTTCTTGTCACTTGTCACTACGATGTGAACTAAAGTCTTTACAAATATGAAATGGACTGAAAAACATTTTTAGGTGAGCATATCTTAATAACGGTACGGCTTTTTTATTATTGGAATATGAGCACTTAATTTTTTCCAGTCCACTTCATTTTTGTACTACTTATTTATTTTTCGCCTTAGTTTGCAATTTATTCTAAAGATTTCAAGATAATGAGTTAGCGGTAAGTTAAAAATTAATTTAGACCAAAAAAAATTAAAAATGTAATTAGAAATCCAAAAATAAATTAGAAAAACCGAAAAACTTTTTAGCTTGTTTAATCAGAATAAACTTACGAGGTCTGTTGGGGTTGGGACACGGTGGAACATTAGATTTGCATCTTCTACAATATTTTGGTTTGCGCGGTCGTGCACATGGTGTTGAAACATAGTCTTCATAATAATCATAATAGGCGTAATTGTCTTTATACAAAAGTTCATAGTTATAGTCATCAAGCTGGGCATATCCTTAAAAAAAGTAGCACTGAATAAGGCAATTTGTAAATTCATTTCATCTTAATCATTCCATTAATCAATGAATAATTTTATTTTACAAATCATTAAAAACTAGCGGAAAAGTATAATGTTTATTAATTTTCAATATAAAAAAATAAATTATTAGAAAAATGTCACAGTTAAAGTGTATTTGTTTCCAAATCTTTGTTTAGTATAGTAAAATGTTTTAGTGTACAAAAGACGTTAAAAAAGTTTAATTTTTAATATAGTGACATAATAAAAACGTAATTTTTAATATTTTTAATACCTAAGGACGGCTTTTGAATCTGCTCCGAAAGACTGGCGGCGCGTAAAAAACAGGTAAAATTACCTTGGAGGCAGCTAAGAGGCATAGTAAAGGCAAGTAAAACTGCCTCTGAGCAGGTAAGAGGTAGGGTGGAGGCAGTTAAGAGGGAGTAAAATTTAATCCGGGAGGCTGCCCATTTGTGGTTGTAAACGAATTCCGGCTGTTCTGCTTGCTTATGGAATTGGCTTATTTTAATTGCTAATTCTGAAGTAAGCCTTAATTTAGGACTTATTTCTACGATCGTGTGCAAGAAAGAACAAATGGTATGGTTGGCACAGCTTAAAACTGCTCAAGCATACTATATTCCATTCTTGATGTTCAAAACCAGAGAAGAAAAACAAGAACATATATCTTTTAGATTTCCATGACCTGAACAAACGGATGTAAATATATTTAACGAGTGCAATGCTTTATATATTTTGCAAAATAAACAAAACTCAATAACATTTTATGTTTAATTAGACGCGCGTGTGCGCTTGCGGGTGCGTGCAAAAAAAATCCATTAAAAAAAATTCCATGGGCATCCTTAGGCTGGACAACGCATTTGCACAAAAACGGGAGCCCTATGGACCTTTTAAGTTAAAAAATTTTTTTGTTGTTGAATTGGCTTAAACTTATTGGTTAAATAATTAATCACTTAAAAGCCAGAATATTATGGTTTTTTGGAAAGATAAACATGAACGTATTTATACTAACTAGACAACGCATTTTCACCAAAAAGGGGATGGACCTTTCCTCCCAACTGCAGAATAAATTAGGTTCAATGAGGTATTATTTGAAAGCTTGCAATTTTAGGGAATGTCACAAATGGGTTAATGTTTAAAAAAATAACATGAACATTTTTAATCTGGACAACACATTTTCAACAGAGGGGCCCCATACATTTTAAAAGTTAATTTTATTTCTATTGCTAATTGTTGCTTTTGTCATTGCTATTTATTACCAACAGATATTAGTAAATGGAAAGCCAGCGTATCGTTTGTTTGTTTTTTTTTTGAAAAAATCAACATGGACATTTTTATGTTGAACAACGATTTTTTTTAAAAGTTGGGATGGATCTTCCTCCTCAACTACAAAAAATATTGGCTTAAATTATATATCACTGGAAAGCTTACAGCTCAAGGAGTGTCGTAGGGGGGTTAAAATTAAAAAAAAATAACATGGACATCTTTATACTGGACAATCCAATTTTACCAAAACGACGGAAAGGATCATCCTTGCTAACTACTAAACGAAGTGAGTTAAATGAGATAGCATTGCAATAAATTGTTAAATTGTTATATACCGTGCGAATAAACTATTTTATTTCATTTCATTGCAAAGCTTACAATTCAGGAAATTATCATAAAAGGATTGAATTTCGAAAAATTAGGAAATTAATCTGAGAAATACAGATATAATATTCGTCGGCCGTATGGCTTACACAGGCTATTTGTACCTAAATTAAAAGCTAAAGATACCACTAATTAACACGGAACGACATGGTTTGTTGACTTCTCTAATCGCCCAGCAAATCCCGCCGATGCAGAGGGTGATGCATCTTAACAGCAGCATGACGATTGGTACGGATGGACATTCAGGGTCGGCAACTACCAGTAGCCGGGTGTTTCCCCGTGTCCGCGGTAGATAACACTACGCAGAAGACAGTCGGCGACAAATCTAGCGACGATACGCGTGGCGAGAAATAAAAGAGGTTCGGAAAAAGCACCAACTATGGTAGAATTAACTATCTATTTGTACGTTTTTTATAATACACATCTACTTAGCTGTACATTTATATATAAATTATTAATTAAAATAATTCGTTAATTTTACTTAAGCTTTTTATATTTGTTCACGTTGTAAAAAATTTTGGTATATGTTATATCTTTTAACCCTTTGGGATTCTTTTCGCTGCATATCCGCAGAAGGTGTTTGGCACCAGTGATGCAATGTGTTAAATTTTACACCGGGAAGACTGCGGACGCAGAGTTTAACACAGTGCAGCACTGACAGATTTTCAGATCCCTTCTGAGCACACGAATCTCTTCTGCAGATTTGCAGCGGTTTTTGGTCGAATAAATCCTAAAGAGTTAAGTAAAGTGATGAATTCTACTGATAAGCTCCAAATATCATAGATCTTAAAAGGAAAAAAATGTCTAAAATTAAGAGCGAAACATATGATTTAGAAAATTTAGGTTATTTGATATTTATAATAATTTCACACATGGTGGTATCTTAATATAATTTTTGATTTATTTCAGCTCATATACAGGTTACAGGACAAATTATGCTAAAATGTTTAGGATTCTTTTTAATAATTATTTGCTACCAGTTATAATTTTGTAATATTTCAACAACTTTTTTGTCACTTTGGTGTGAACGTTTTGTCACTTTTCATTTGTGACTTTTCACTTGTAACTTTGATGTGAACGCACTTTTAACTTATCAATAGGTCTGCCCTCTGTCAACCCACTGAGGCGGGTCCATGAAACGCCAGTTGACTAGGTGCTACGTTAGCACGTTGTTTAAAACTCTTGATAACTCCTAATACTTTTTGGTTTTTTTTCCTCGAAAATGTTATAGAACTCTTTATCTACATAGCATAAATTAATATTTTGTTAATTTTACGCATATTTGTTATAAATAAAAAGTTAATAAGGTGATAATTCCTAGTAAAAGATTAGCATTACTCCTAACTGTGGTAAGGCTTTATTAGATTATAATTTATAACAAATAATTATAAAACTGTTTACTCATTAGTTTATTCCATTAAAAA
>JASAMX010003534.1:0-25700 GCA_030248175.1 Microlaimidae sp. YZB2_3 | reverse complement strand
TTGCAAAAATTAGCATATTGCTAACGTACAGTTTTAACCATTTGAATTTGCTCTATCCCTGGGCACTATTCGCGCAGAAAAAATATGCCTGACGGAAGTAGGAGATAGGTAGAGAATTTGTCATACAAAAATACCATCATCGTGAAACAAATGTTTCACCTTTGTCATACAAAGGCTTCACAGTTGTAACGAAGGGAAAAGGCCATTACGCCAACGGGTTAAAGTAGAACACCACAGTAAGGTTTTGACGGCAAATCTTTTCTAATAAAACTTTATAAAAATGGAGTTTTACCTGTTGATTTAATTTCTAACCTACACTTTAAAAAAAATACTTTGTCATTCATTATCATCAATAGTGATACTAATAAAACACATTTCAAAAATACAACAAAATACAATAGTAAAATAAATTTATTTCGTTATTTTTATTTCTATTCTACGTTGAATAATGTACACTTTTTAAACGAAAAAAACTATTTTACATAAGCTCAATTAATAAAAAAACATTTTTTCTACATAAAAATATGTAGTACCTACGCAAGACTTCGAACCTACGACCTTTTGAGTCAGAGTTTAACCTTCTAACCACTTAACCATTTTCCAGCGTCAATAGCTCAGGATTGTCATTTTCCAGCGTCGACTCATAAAATTGAAATTAAAATTTAAAAGTTTGATCCACACAGTTTTTTAAGAAAATTTGGGAAATAGTTAGTTATAAGTTTGAAAAATATTTTGGATTATATCTATTAAAAATTTTGAATTCAGGTTTTTTTTCATTCAGATAATTATTCTAAAATATCGATTTTTTTTATTTTGATTTTGGTTAAGTTGATGTTATAAGCTTCCGCTTAGGTTTAGGAAAAAATTTTTTGTCTTTAATCAGGAAGTAACTTTTTCAAATGATATGCAGAATTTTTTTTATGGCGCAGCCAAAATTTTCTTCAAGTTCTAACTTTTTTCATATGTTGCTTCATCAGGAAGTAACTTTTTCAAATGATATGCAGAATTTTTTTTCTGGCGCAGCCAAAATTTTCTTCAGTTCTAACTTTTTTCATATGTTGCTTAAATATTTTAAACGGTTAATAAATTGATTTAATCTTTCTGCTTAGGCTTGCTTAAGGTTTTCACATTTCAGCTTCATAAGATCAAAATTCTTACTTTTAGTGAATATTTTCAAAAGGTTTTTTTAGTAGACAATAGCAAAAGTTTTAAAAGATAATCTGCGACTTGTAATACTTTTTTCCAAAAAATTAAAAAGAGTGTTTAAATTCAAAACTTCACTAAAAATAACCCAATGAGTTTTGCATAAATTTCCAGCTAAAAATTTTTACTCGCAAAACCTTGTCCAAACAGCATACAAAATGTCGTTTTGTGTTTCAAGGACCAGTTTTTATATTTTATTTCTGTGGTTGTCATGACACCAAAATTGGCAAAAAAATTTAAACGTTTCGCAAATTGATACTCAATTATTTTGAGCTATGCCTTGATGTCCCAACAAATTTTCGGCTCTTTAAGCAAAAATATAGCACTTTTAAAATTTAAAAATTTTTACAAGTGCACACAATTTTTTGTACATATCCTACTTTTTTTCGCATTATTTTTATTTTCAATTTCCAAATCGTTTTTTCGCGCTGCGACTTTTTGTACAAGAGTGCTAAGGCAATAGCATTATTGAATTAAATAGTGTTTTAAATAATGTAAATTCATCTACTTGTTTTAGGTATCATAAATATAGTTAAAAAATTTATTTTATTTTATTAATATTACATTAGCATTTTTTATTATCTGAATTATTTATATATAGTAAATTTATATACTTGTTTTAGGTAATTTAAATACTGGTAAAAAACTTTTATCTGTTTATTATTTTATAAAAAGATTTTTAATTCTATTAATTCTTTTAATTCCTTTAATTCTTTTTATTTATCTAAGAAATTGTTTAGGCAGTTTTAAATTTTACTTTTTCTTTATTGTATTTCAGATTTGGGATCTAATAATCCAACAACGGGCACATCAGGAAGGATGCGGACCGGAAAGCGTGGCGCAGACTTCGATTGTGAGGAACATGCGGTAAGTAATTTTATACTAATAAATTCTGTATTTTTCTGCTATAGTAAGTGAGTAAGTAAGTGAGTAATTAACAAAATATTTTTCTAAAAACCAAGGTTTAATAATTTCTAAAAAAATTAATTTATTAATTATAAAAATTAAATATCGTTTTGGGCAAAAATTTTTTTGGGCATAACAATTGTTTAATACACAGGGTAAAAACAACAGGTCTTCCTGACGAGCTCCGACTGCTTGTTTATACCTTTTGGAATTAAGAATCGCATCGAAGATCAGGAGCGAAATGTGATTTTTAATTCACTTATAATTTTTTATTCTATTTTTTATTTTAAATTTAATTTTAATATTGCCCTAATTAACTAATTGTTTGTCTTTTTTAAAAATTTTTTTAATAATTAAAAAATTTATTTTAATTTCAAAATCAACTTTTATAACAAAAAAGTAGTTTATATTATACACACAAATGCTGTTGTTTATTTCTTATCAAAAATTCTATTAGTATCAATTTAAATTTAACTTAATATTTGTTGTTTTTTAAAAAAAAATTTTTAAAAAAATTCTTAAAAAATTGTTTAATTTTATTTAAGTAGGACATGCAATTAGTTATTACTTTTTTATTAATATTAATTTTATAATAATTAATTACGTTAATTTTATAAATCTACAACTTAATATAATTGGTTTACTTAAAAGCTAAGGGTTCTT
Source organism: Microlaimidae sp. YZB2_3 (assembly GCA_030248175.1). Taxonomy (NCBI): domain Eukaryota; kingdom Metazoa; phylum Nematoda; class Chromadorea; order Desmodorida; family Microlaimidae; species Microlaimidae sp. YZB2_3. The sequence goes on along the minus strand of JASAMX010003534.1, from coordinate 22,928 downwards.
TTTATTTTAAAAATTTTTTTTTCCTTTTTTATTAGAAATAAAAGTTTGTTTTAACAAGCTTATAATAGTCATTTCTTAAACTCGAATGCCATCAGGAAGCGTTACTACTTAAACACTTAATGTTGTTCGATTAATGCCAGCGGTTCATTTCAAATCCATTTCAAATCGATTTCCAAAGACTCAAAATGGCTAAAATAAAACAAAAAACCAAGGGCTGGTATTCTGACGCGCGTTAAAACCATCTTGGTATAGCTTTTTTACGTGCTTAAGAATGCGAGTGAATGTCAATTTTACCCAGATTAAAGTCCGGATAAATTTGTTTTATTATTTTAAAAATAAAAATTTACCCAACTCAAGAGGTGGATAAATATTTTCTTCCGTAGGATTAATTTAATAAAAAATAAAATACGCGCATTAACTAAAGGTGCGGTATATACTAAATCATGGTGTTTTTTTCGCTTGGTATTTGGTCTCAATCGATACGTCAGGTTTCACTGATTAAAAAATTGTCTTACAAAAAAAATAAAAAAATAAATTTTCAGCGGCTGTAAAGATATTAGCAAGAAAATCGCTTGGTTATTCCATTCATATTTTTCCGCCAAACAACAGTAAATATGTACGCCGATAAGCAATTAAAAAACAAATGACAGGCACACGTGTCAATATTAAACAGAACTCAAAATACGTCAAATCGTTTATTAGCATTACATCGTTTATTAGAATAAAGCATTACAACTGCAATGTATCAATTAAAAAAACACATAAATTGTAGTCTATACAAAAATGATGCGGACTGGCGAAAAAAATTGAACTTTGAAATGTCATATATCCATAAAGGAGGTTAGAATATGTGCGAGACATATATGGGAGCATAGCTCCTGGCCATGTTTGAAAAGGTTAGGAAAACATGTTTTTCAATAACGTCATCACTACAGCGGATGCGATGAAAAAAATCTGATTAAAGTGTGTACGATATTGATCATATTGTCATATATTAAATGTCCACCAATTTTTATTCCTTACTTTTGACCTAAAAATTTTTTTTGGGGTTGACCCCCCAGGGGCTGGAGGGGCCAAACACGAATGCCAAAAATTTTTTTCAAAATTTTTTTCAAAATCATTAAAAATGTAAAATTTATCAAATTTGATGAATTTTGATATATCGTTTGTGCAAAAAACCTAATATTAAGCTTATAATAAGCTGTCAAAAATGACAAATTTAAAATTTGGAATGCATTCCAAGCCCGTATGCTGGCAGCATCAAACCTTTAAATTAAAAACTTTTCAAAAAAAAGCCTTATTTTAAGTTTACTATTTCGAATTTTAAGGTTATTTTGTTAGAAAAACATATTTTCAAAGTTAAACTCCTACTACAAAATTGCCAAATATCGCAGCTAAAAAATGCTGAAAATTTTGAAAAAAAATTTCGGCATTCGTGTTTGGCCCCCCCAGTCCCTGGGAGGGTCAACCCCCCAAAAAAATTTTTAACATTTCAAACTTCGAGTTTTGTCGCCAGTCACCATCATTTTTGTATAGACTATAGTATGATTAAATATTTTCCTATTTTCATAGCAAAATTTGCATATAAATTATCTTAAATACATCTAAATTTTTACGAGAAAGGATACGTTTGCAGAGTTTAAAAGTAAGCGAAACAAAACACACCAGCCAGATCACGTGGCTGGATTTTGGTAAAAAACAAAAAATTATCTGGAATAACTAAGCGATATTCTTGCTAATATCTTTTTATTCTTGCTATTCTTGCTAATATCTAATATTCTTGCTAATATCTCGACAACCACCGAAAATTACTTTTTTTGCAATACAATTTTTTGCTGAGTGAAAACGAGCGCATCGATTGATACCAAAAAACTAAGCGAAAAAAATACTATGATTTAGTATAATATATATTTATTTTTTTATTTTCATTGGACTGGATTTATCAGGGTAAATATAAATGTTTCATCATAATACGACACCGTGCACATTTATGTTTTTGTTGTTTTAATTTTCTTTATTATTTTTCTATGTGGCGGTGGGTTGTCGCCACCGCTCGGTCCCGTTTACAGTGCCGTTGAGTTTAATCGATTTTTATAAAAACCTAAAGGCTTAAAATTTTGTATTTTTTAAACAATTGTAGTGGGTAGGTATGTCAGCATTGTTTTTGCTTTAATGTATTTTGTATAGCAGATTATGTTTTTTATTTGTTACTTTGATGATTTTGTTTCAGATTGAACGTTCAGATGCCGCGCCTTCGTTTTAAATTGCTTCTGATTTTTTTTTTTTGTACTGGAATGATTTTGGTTATACCGATGGTCTCCAGTGAAAATAGATTTGTCACGGACAATCTGAAATCGCACGAACCCCCCAGAGATTTTTTGGCCTCCTTGAAAAGTTCTGTAAATATGCGATTTCCTGAAATTCAAAGTATACGCCAAAAAAGACAATCCTTCAGTGGACAAGTAGTGTTTATATTTTTTTATATCAATTTAAAAAAATTTAAAAACTAAAACTAAAGAAATAAGTTCAGGGGTGGTATGCTGAAGGTTTAATCTGACTTAAAATTAATCTGAGGTTAGCGATTGTCGACACACAGTAAACATACTAACAGTATTGATTGAATAAACTAGGTTAACGAAGTTAATAGACTTAATTTTAGATAAATCGTCATTAATTCGAGATTAGCAGGAAAAACCCGCAAATTTTTAATCAACCTACCGAGGTGGTTTAAAAATTAGCATAAATAAACAATTTAATCTCGAGTTAGTGACGATTTAATCTGAGATTAGGTTTAATCTCAGATTAAAATCGTTGAACTAGACTATCTAATTAATACTGCTAGTATGTTTACTGTGTGTCGACAATCGCAAATTTCAGATTAACTTTAAGTCGGATTAAACCTTCAGCATACCACCCCAGGTTTAAACTTAATACAAGGACTTCCACTTCTGCATACTCTCTCGTTTCATTTGGTAGATTTTTACCAAATATTTGGTAAAAGTTACAAATTCGGCATAGTTACCAAAAATTTTGTAGATTTCTGATTTGTACTATATAATTGGTACTTTTTGTTTACCAAAAATTTGGTTTCTTTTTTATACCAAAAAATTTAATAGCTGTAAAAATTTTTTATATTTTAAATTGTAATTGTTTATTATAAATGCATTATATGGTGCTTTAATGCTATTAGTTGAATCTTAAGCGGTATTGTAAGATTTGAGTCCCATTTTTTTAATTGAAATAATTCAGAAAAAAGAATATAGTTAAACTTTATGTCAAGAATACATGAAAATTAATTAATATATTAATTAATTTTCATGTATTCTTGTTTATGTAAAATTTTCATCTATTTAATATATTTCTTTTTAAAACGATTAATTGACAAACTTTTTTGGTTATGCGTTTATATATAGCACATAATACTTCAACTTAATTTATTATAAATATAATTATTTATTCAACAGACATAAAAATTTACACAAAAATAGGTTTAAGAATGAATAAAAATATATCACAATTTACTATTTTTTTAGTAAATAGTATAGGAATAAGATAAGATCAATCATTACGTAAAAAATAAAAAAAACAATAGAAAATCGTATTGATGGTAACAAATTACAACTCAGCAAATCAAGTTTTGCAAAATTCTGCAGCAAGCAACAAATTCAAATAGGTCACGAGCGTTCTTCAAAAACCAGAAATATGTTTTTATTTTTAAAAAATCTCTATTTTGGTTAGACTAAGTAAGTTAAAATTAAATAAATTAAATTAAATTTTCAATTTATAGTCAAATAAAATCTAGCTGACCGCGATATTTACAGTATTGAATCGACTATTTAACAACAAAAACATTTAAAATTTTTCACTAAAGCGGATTAATAACAAAGATTAAAAATTGGATTTTAATAATTATTTATCAAATTACTTAATTTGTAACCTAAATGCAAATTTTTTAAGGGCTAAAGTTGGTTAATTTTTGTATATTTTGTGAAAACGTGGAATTAAAAAAAATTCTGCGTTCTTTGTTTTTTTTAAACGTCATTACCGCACAATTTTAATTTATCCTCTTATTTCTGCATTCTTATTTTTAGCGTCAGCCAGATATACTTCAACCATATTTAAATTAAAGTTTTTATTTTCTTAAAACTTTACTTTAGTTTAAGGGAGTAAGTTTAGATAAAATCAAAACAAAGTTTAAATTAAATTTTTTTTAAATTGATTTTAAATTTTTTATATAAAATACCGTTCAAATACAAGGGTCGGTTCACTAAACGACTTGACTATAGCCAAATAAAACCTAGCTAATCTTGATGATTTGCAGTATTGAATTGACTCTTTAAGAATACAACCATATAAGGCTGGTTTATATTTATGACAAAACGTTCTTTGGACAAAGTCCAAGGGGCAAAAGTCCTTTGGACTTTGTCCAAAGGACAAACACAGCGTCAAAACGTCCTTTGGATTTTTTTTTTGGACTTTGTCCAAAGAACAAATTTCAAGTAGTATTCATACTTCGTTCAAAGGAAAAACTCCAAAGGACGTTTTGGCTTGTCTAGACGACGTTCTGGCTTTTCTAAAATTGTCCTTTAGACTTTTTCCAAAGGGCGTTTTGCCATAAGTATGAGCCAGCCTTTAAAGTTTTCAACAAAACATCTTAAAGAATAAATATTAGTTTTAACAATTATTTTTCAAATTACCCAATAAGAACAAAAATTTCATTTTTAAGGGCCTTTTTAAAGAGCTAAAGTTGAATAATTTTGTATATTTTGTAAAAAGGCGGATATTAAAAAAATTATGTGAAAATTCGTTTTTTTTTTTACATACCTGCACATTTTTAATTGGTCCGCTCATGTCTGCGATTCAAAATTAGGTCAGACAGATATAATTCAATCATAACAACACCCCCTCGACAACCTACAATGGGGATTACGCCACTTTGGAGGTCGTGGTTGATTTGGTTCACCAAAACCGCCATTGCCACTTTAGTGAGGTAATTGCCACACTACGTGTTGTGGCGTAGTGGCTTGCCGCGCTGAGGGGATCAGGCCCTTATCGTGTGGCCATTGCGGCCTAGCCCCGAACCGGAGGGTCAAGCCTTCCTCCCACGGTAAGGTAAACCGAACAAAAGTAGACTTAGGGAATAGATGTGAGATAGGTAATGTGTATATTTTCTGTATTCAGTAAGTCATATACTAATCTTTATTCTTTATAGGGTAAAGCACCAAAAAACAACATCAAGAGGACATCAAAGAAACAAAATGGACAAGCCAAAACTACTCTGTTACACTAGAATAAATGGATTTTCTTTAGGTCAAGTAGGTTACGCATTGCTACTGGGACGTTCTTGATATCTGCGATATGGACAGAAAAGAGGTCTTTGAACCTAGGCAAGCTTACGCAAGAAGGGAACTGCTCAAGTACCTTTAATACATAAATTTTAGTATATATACAATATCAAAAGGATTGACCAAACATTCAACATGGAGGAGGACTCATAACACTCATCAAAAATCAATACTTCTCTCAAGTATTCTATTTTTTTTAAACAACCCTTTTAAACAAGGTAAGCTAACCTTTAGTTGTCTTACTCCTACCATAAATTTCTGTCTCTGTTTCTTTGATCTTTTTATACTATCTAGCTATCATATTATATCATTAAGTATTACCTTAGTTTACATTATATTTTGTTTTTTTGGTTTTTTTTTATTTTCAATATTATCCTTATATACTCTTATACAAAATGTACAACTCACATCTGCTTCCTAAAAATCTCCTCCTGGGGTGGGGCCTTGGCTAAAATTCTACATCAGTAACAGTGCTGATATAGGGTTTTAGACGGCAATATGGGCGGGAGGGGTATCCATCGCCGGCCCGCTTAAGCAATAAAAAAAATCATAAAAACAATGTTAGGACGTTGTTTAAAACTCTTAAAAATGTTATATAGTATACTAAGTTCATTGTAATAAATTGATGCAATAATAAATAATCCTTGGTAAATCATCCAAAGCCAGGAAAAAATAGTCTAAAGTCAGTAGGTCAAAAGGGTTCAAAGTTGGTAAACTTTATTAAATGAATTTCAGCAAGATCATCCCTTCTTTTATTTTCAAAGTCGCTTGAATGACACATATTAGTGATGTTCCCAAAAGCTTTGCCTTATTTTTAAACTAATATTATGAATAATAAAACAATAATTATAGATTATTTGTCAAACCTTTCAAACTAGTTTTTTTAAACGATAACAATAGTCTTAAAAAAGCAAATAGACAAAATTATAATGAATTTCAATATTTATATAAACCTAAATTTGCTCATTTTTGGAGCGGAACTTGGGATATCTCTTTACTCTAAATGGCGAGAGCTTCAAAGCATGATATTGAAGAGTAGGAAAATAACTAAAACACTAATACATACATATTTATCAGGTAGGTTTAGCTCTGCTGGTTTAAAGGTTTAGTCTTTTGTCCGTGTCATGACCACAATAAAAATTTAAGGAGGGCTGTCCTCTGTCATTCAAAGTTGTAAGAGCTTTTTCACCGAATAGTCATTAGCCTAAATAATAAAAATAGTATTAAACTCCATTAATTCTTACTGTAAATTTAGATTTTTAATTTCCATGTATGACACTGCTTAATTTTCAGTTTTGTTTATATAAACTGGGATTTTAAGTAAATTTTTACAATAATTTGAAGAAACAACCATTTCCGTTTTGCTTGCAAATAAAAACCTAAATTTTAAGTTATATGGTCTTTATGTTGTGAATATTGTTAAAAAAAACTGCAAATTATTCAAAAACCTAGGTAGTTCGCTTAACCGGTACTCTACATGCCCCTGTGCTATGCGTTCTAGAACTGTTCGGAACAGTTCTAGAACCTGTTCCGAACAGTTCTAGAACCTGTTCCGAACAGTTCTAGAACAGTTCTAGGACTGATTTGCAGTTCTCAAAATCAAAAAATAAATAAAACTCCGCAAATGATATTTAAACACATAAAACAACGGAAATACACAATAAAATCACGTGATAAGTGTTGGAAAATGTTTCGGTGACTTTTATAATGCACCAAAGTACAACTTCGGCATTTTCAAATGCCGAATTTCTCACAAATTTGGGCAAACTGGAAAGTACACCGACACTGTTCTGAACAGTTCTGAACAGTTCGACACTGTTCTGAACAGTTCTGAACAGTTCTGAACAGTTCGACACTGTTCTGAACAGTTCTGACACTGTTCTGAACAGAACTGTTCCGAACAGTTCTAAAACTGTTCGGAACAGTTCTAGAACCTGTTCCGAACAGTTCTAGAACTGGACCGGTTGAGTACGGGTTAAGGTAGAACTTCACAGTTTTTTTTTTGACGACAGATCTTTTTGAATTACATCTTACTATATGTAGTTTGACCTACTGATTTAATTTTTGACATTCATTTTTCTGTCAAAAAATGTTATCCACAATCATCAAATAACATCAATAAAATACATGTCAAAAATATAAAACATTAATAAAATTTATTACCAAAAATATTCTATTTTTTTATTTTCAATTTAGCGTATCTTAAATAATAAAACATTTTTTTTAAATTAAAAAGCTAAAAATTAAAAAAAAAATTTTTTCAGCGTTAAAAACATGGTTGAGCGAGGACTCGATCCCATGGATCCGAGGTTTTGAGCCCGACGTAGTAACCACTTGGCTACTGGGTCAGCTGACAGTTCTTAATTAAAAGGGGCTTTTAAAGGAATGGTTCCAAATGCAGTTTCTCGGCGTCAATTAAAACAAAAATTAAACGAAAATAAAAAAAATTGATTCGTTATTTTTAAACGAAAGTTTGGAAATAGTTAGATATAGGCATTTACCATTTTTTTTTGATTATAAACGATTAAAAAAGGACTTCAGGATTTTTTTTTTAATTTATATTTTTGTAAAAAAAGTCTTTTTTGCAATTTAAAAAAATCCTGAAGTCCTTTTTAACCCAGACCACCTCTAAAAGTTGCCCCATATATTATTCTAATTTATTGTAAAATTTTGCTCAAAAATAACGAATCAATTTTTTTTAAAAGGCCTCATTGTGATTTTCAGAGGTAAAATACATGGACATCTTTTGCGAACTGGACAAACTTTTCGGTAATGTTTTTATAACCACTGAATACCACAGAGCCTTAACTTTTTATAGCACCCCATTTTTATGAGCCAAAAATTAATATTTATAATGATATGCGACTTGTAGTCCAAGTGGTCAAAACTGTGAAGTTCTACCTTAAATTGGAATCAAATAAACTGATATTGAAAAAAAATATTTTTATGATTTTTGCGGTTATTTCTGCAATTGTATTTTATAAATCACCTGTATTTATGAATTGTTTTTTTTGCTATTTATATTCTGCAAATCAGTTTATAAGAAAAATGTATTTATTGTAGGATTTTATTAGGATTCGCCAGAAAAGGTCTATTTGTATAATTTTTATTATAGTATAGTATAGAGTATGTAGAAGCAGAATTAATATAGTGAAAAAAATGTGTAATGCGTGAAAAACACTATCCTGGTAATTACCAACGTGTTGGTACTTTCTGTGGCAGAATAAACAAATAACTATATATTTGTTAACAATTGCCAAGAAATTGGTAGTTTATACCTAGTTTTCGGTATTTGCTTAGTGCCTACCAGGGGGCCCCAAACTCCTTATGGGGAAATATGATGCGCGCCACTTTTTGTTTTCACAATATTTTTTGAAGGCGTGCACAAAACCCCCACAATATATATATAGAATTACTCAGAAAACTTGGGAGATCTTTTCTGTTATGACTCTTTTTCGATTTTTGGCTCGGTGCCAATTTTGCACACTTGCAAATTCAAAATTTTAAGGGACCGAAAAACTACCCTTACGAATCGTGGTCTAGCACGTGTCAGTTACGGATATAAACAATGTTATTGTAATAGGCGTGTTCAACACACCCAGAGCAATCGATGGATGTGCATTACAACGCTGTAGCATACATTTGTCGCGCGCACGCGCGTCCCGAAGTAGTGCGTGCGCAAAACGGTTGTTTTTATAGCATCAAAAATATGGGTATTTTCAAACCAATGCTGTATTCTACAGAAAAAGGCTAAAAAAACGGTTGATACGGCAATAAAATTCTATTGAAATGACGCGTTTTTCTGATATTAATAAGTTGCGCATGTGCAATAAAAAACTTATTGTACCTTTGCTCGAAAATTTAAAAAAATTGTTTCCAAAATAGCCAAAATGTATCGTATTGGAACTGTGCCAAAAAATAGAAATCGCCAAACCAAAGGGGGGTAAAACTGTTTTTCGTGACTTTTTTCTTTTCAAAGCCGTATCAACCGTCTTTCTACGATGTGTCGGCCAGCGGGAACTTTTTTTTGAATTTACCCATGTCAAAACGCACAAATTTGCAAAAGTGCTTATTTTTAAAGGGGGTATAGCAGCAATGAAACTACACGTACCAAAACGAAATAGGCTTAGTTTTAACAAAAAATGATTGAATTTAACAAATATGACTGCAACTGACCCATTATTGGTGTTTACAAGCTGTTTTTACAACCTGATGTGTAACCCTTTTTTTCATTTTTGTCTATTTCACCCCTTTGTAAATAAAGTTACTATGATACGTGCAGACGCGCTATCATGCTTGAAACAGCCCAAATTTAGGGCAAACTATTTGGTTGTCTCAAAAAATCAACAGAATTAACCAAATTGAGTGTCGCCTTACCAGTTTATGTATAGGCTAAGGTTTGCAAGGTTTGGTTTTTTAACCCACGTCCCCATATAACATCATGGACATAAATTTGCTCAGAAATAGTGAGATTTATAACAACATCCCGTGATTTGATAAAAAAGTGCGGTTTTTGGTCTGCCTGACACATCACTCAAAAAAATTTGACAGAGAAGAATTTACAAACTCCAAATTATTTTGCATATGAGATGACAAATATAAGCTCAATTCTACTTTGTGAGTCTCCTTGTGCTAATGTTTCTCAAATTTGAAAAATTAACAAAAGAATATGACACTCCACGCCAAATTAAGATTTATTTGTGAAACTTAGAGTGCCTAAAATGTATACTCTCATTTGTGGTAATTTTCTGTCTCAAAAACCTTCTATGTTTAAAATTCTTCTATGTTATTTAATTTTTATGTGATATAGCTATGTACTGTTTATGCTTGATTTACAAATAAAACATTGTATAAGAAGTGAATTTAGCAAATTTTATATTTTGTGAATTACCAGGATCTTTTTGTTCTGGTGCATGTACATTTTTTGCATGGGCACTTTCAAGAAATTACATTTACAATTTAATTTACAACAGGCACTACAATTTACAATCATCTGAAACTATTCCTATACCAAAGTAATGGTAAAAATTTACTGGAAGCTCCATACCACTATATGGGCATAGTGTTTAAAAGCAAAAAAAGTCAAAAAAAGGTGTATACTTCAATTAAAAACCTCAACTCTTATCTTTGATGTTTTCAGGCTACAACAAGGCTCTACCGTTTCTCTGTAAATTAGGTATAACATAAATAATATCAGTAAGATTATCGGATTCATTCCAACAAAACAACCATTCCCTAAACTTTTGTATTAACGAAATTTGTGCCAAAGCGGAACGATGTTTATAGGTCTGACATTTATTGATCTAACGCTTGACTTTTACTTTACGGTTATTTCTGTGGGTGCTTTGCAAAGTTTGGCAAGCTTGACCAAATCTTATCTTAATACATAAAAACCGTCCGCACATCAAAGTGTTAACAAATAAAATAATCAACCAGTATCTTAACAGGAAACATTACCAAACCAGAAGTTATACCGCACACAGATTTATTTAGGCCCTCTGTACTATGTATGCTAGAAAAAAGCCACGAATTAACACATTTTATTCACAATTTCTGTCGTTTCTGAGAATGTAGTAGTGGAAATATATTGTCAATACAACTTAATTTACCAAAATTTACCAAAATTTTGTAGAAAGTTGTCGTTTCTGTCCCAGTTAATAAAACAATTCAGTTTTAATTTAAATTTTAAGTTGTCCATGTAGGCTTCATTAAAAAAAAATTTCTGTAGAATACGGCATTGGTTTGAAAATACCCATATTTTTGTTGCTATAAAAACAACAGTTTTGCGCACGCACTATTTCAGGACGTGCGTGCGCGCGACAAATGTTTGCTACAGCGTTGTAATACACATTGATCGATTGCTCTGGGTGCGTAGAACACGCCTATTACAATAACCTTTTTTAAATCCATAAATGGCACGTGCTGGACCACGATTCGTAAGGGGTGTTTTTTGGTCCCTCAAAATTTTGACTTTGCATGTGTTCAAAATTGTCACCGGGCCAAAAAACGAAAAATTGGCATAACAGAAAAGATCTCCTAAGTTTTTTGAGTAATTCTATATATATAATGAGGGGGTTTTGTGCGCGCCTTCAAAAGATATTACGAAAACAAAAAGTGGCGCGCATCATATTTCCCCATATATAAGGAGTTTAGCCCCCCCCCCTGGTGCCTACCAAAAATTTGGTTGTTAAAATTTTTTTTACAAAATAATGGTAATAGATTAACTAATTTTTGTTAAACAGATTTTTGACTACCAAGCGTGTTGGTTGAAATTACAACAAATCAACAGGATAAATTTGTTTCAAAAAATTTATATTATCCCAAATAATTTTTATTGGGGCTATATATAAAGCGGAATACATTTTATAAAATTAAAATGTTTTTTTCCAATTAGAAAACAAAATAATATAGGAAACGTTAGTTGAGCCATTTTTGTGGTATTTAAAAGGATGATAGTATAATAATTCATCACACTTAATATTTGGTGGAAATCCATTGCATACATTACAAGAAGCTTTTTTCTGCATTACATATTTGTCTTATTCCAAGTTTAAATGTCAGATGTACTAAAAAAAATTTATGATTTTAATGAAATCGTTGCATGGTGCTCAAAATATTGCCATATAAATATCGTCATTTTAACCACTGATTTTAGGTTTTGATTTAATTTTAATGTGCTTTAATGAGATAGGAATAATGATAGTTTTGTAACAGTTAGAAAATGATCAAATAACACTTTTTACCACCCTTTGTATGTTTTCTTATAGGCTTAATAATAATCTTCTTTTTTATTTGTTATTATTTTTTATTTAAAATCGAGGAACTCACTAAAGCAACTTAAAAATATGCCTAGTTTTCTTTGTTTGTCTTTTAATATTACAGACAAAAACAATAGCAAGAAACCTAAACTGAATCGGCAAAGCACAAGCAGCTAATCACGTAAAAAGGTTACACTTAAATTTCGAATCTTTAGATACGCATTCCTTAAATCAAAAGTTTAAAATAATAACAATATGTTAACTGGATCGTTATTTAATATTGTTAAAAAAGCTTTTTTGTCCAAATCTAAAAAGTTTTGGTGAATAAAAAATTAGCTTACAATTTTTGTATTTCCCAAAAAGGTGGGATTTAAAATAATTTGATTTGCAATTCGTTTTTTTTAATGCGCCATACAAACATTTTTAATTAGTCCTCTCATCTTCTTATAAAATTTTATAAAGTCAGGGTATTTAATTTACTATTAGATTAGTCCAAGGCAAATTTCAAAGCGTTTAATTATTTTAATTGGGCATTCAGGAAATAGGTGATTTAAAACTTTAATAAAAAAATTTAGGAATATTGACAATTAAATACTACCGCACTCATTTAGAGCAAAAATAATTATATTTAAAACTATAAATTTGCTTCATTTTTGGTACAGTAATACATTAGAGTAAACTCGGCGGTCTTACTAGTTTAAAAAAATCTTTAGCTTAAAAATTTAATTTTATCGATTAATAAACGATTCAAGGATGAAATTCGAATTAAAAATAGAAAAAAATTAATAATTTTCCAATTTGTTTTATTTTTTGACAAAAATAATTTTTGGCATTTAAGAAATTTCCATCAAATAATTATTCAAAGACAGACTTAACAACAACATGATTTTATTTTTAAATACTTATATCTCAAAATATTTCTCGAATATATTTACTTTGCAAAAAATTGTATCAAGAACCCCGTTGATTTTATATAACCCAAATTTTATATGTCTTACCGGTTGCAGTTCTCCAAAAATAAACTTTACACTAATTCTTCAGCAATTTGGTACAAAATAAAATAGCATTATTAAAGATTGGGTAGCAGACGAGTGACAGCAAAGAGCAAAGCGATGAAACCATATGAGTTAAATATGCTTTCCATGTCTTTTTCTTCAAAATTTAAGTTTTATCTCGTTTCACCGAAACCTTTTTTGGGTTTGTTTTTGCATAATTCATATTTTGTAGTATAGAAGACAGTTTAAAAAATTTTTTCTCAAAGAATGAGACTTCGTTTGGTGAACAGCTGGTATAGTAAACTGACGCGTTAAAATCAATAATATCAAATAATTATTTTTTTGGTAGTAACTACAAAATTTTTGTAACTTTAACAAATTATTTGGTAACGCCATAGTCTGCTAATTATTTGGTAAATTTTTCACAGTTTACTTTGTACTTGGTACACACTACTAATTATTTGGTAAACCATAACCAAATTATTTGGTAACATAAAGTTACCAAATAATTTAGTAATTGCCAATCACCAAATGAGTTGCGAAAGTACTTTCCTAACCTAATTGTTTCTTTTACATTAATAAAATTATTGTTTTTTAAACATTTTTGATCTTTGGCTTTTTAATTATAGTGCGAATGCGAAAATTGCCCTACCCAAGAATTCTGTCGTTTTAAAATAAAGACAAAAACTGGTGCAAAAAAAACTATCCAGAGTCGATGTGAGGAGTTCGATTCAAACACAACGTATGTAAATTTAGCTATTAGCAAAAAAAATTATCGGTATTTATTATTTATGTCTTAATAATTATAAAAATAGGATTATAAGGATAAGTTTTTCCTGGCACTTCTAATTGAACCAGGATTCGGTTTAAAAATCAAACGACGGCTATTTTTGTTATTCCAGTGCAAAATTTAAAAATTTCTGTGACACTTAAAAATTAGTGGAGGTTTAAACTTTGTTTTTATAGTGGCCGAAGTTAAGGCGCGTGCCATTAACTTCGGCCACCTCAAAAAACTGGCTATAACTATTGCTAAAACAAACAATAAATATTTTTAAAGGTTGCACATTTATCCTTAGGTATTGTTTTTGGTACATATAACTTAATTTTTCCGGTTTGCAAACTTTTATAGCTATTATCAAGACTTTAAATAATTATGTAAAAACCTAAAAAACACAAGTTTTAATAACACGTGTTTTTTGGTGTGAAAAAATATTTCAACATCAAATGGCTTTTGTTACAACCAACTAACTTTAAAGAAAACCTGGTAAAAATTTTATTCCACTCTATCTATAAGTTTTTTTTATACTTTTAACCTAAAAATTACAAAAAAAACAAAATCCGCCTTAATTTCGGCCACCTTTTAGGTTTCAATAAAACAAAAACAAAACCCTAAAACACAAAAAAACGATTACATAACCCAAAATTATCAACTTTAAGAATAAACAAGATGTTAAAAAAAGTTAAGGAGTGGCATATTTCCACACCAACCCTTGCCTATCTTTGATGTTTTCTATCTGACTGTATTCCTCCGCCAAGAAAATAACCTTTTTAACTTCTATCTGAGTTTTTTATCTCATTTCAATAATCTTTGAGAGATTCATCTACCGGTTTATTGCTAGTTTAAACCTAAAGGTAAACCCAACGTAGCTGCAACAGTTGCTTGTTGGATTAAAAATAGCTCCCCATTAAATAACCACTCAAATCACGAGAATTTGACGTCGTTTTATCAAACAAATACTCGGTATTAAATCAAATCTAATTGGCTGATAAAGTAACGTCAGATTCTCATGATTTGATTGGTTACTTCATGGTGGGCATTTTTTAATCCAACAAACAAATGTTGCAGCCACGTTGAGTTTACCTTTAGTCAATTGAAAGTTGAATTAATCCAGCCCGCACAGATGTTTACTGCGTAATTCTTATGATACATCCCTCCGCCAAAGGAAATAACCTGACATTTTTACTGTGTTTTAATTTACTTTCACAACTTTTTGAAATATTGGTACCCTATATCGTGGTAACTGATGGGTTGGGTACTTTGTTGGGGGAAGCTTTATTGACACTGATTTTTACTATATTCAGTATATGACTGCATCCCTCCGCCAAGAAACTAACCTGACTTTTTTATTGTGTTTCTATATTTTTTTAGGAAATTCCTTCCGGTCTATTCATAATTTAATACAACATGGTAAATTATGTGTTATTTAACCCCACTCATACATATGATGGTGCAAATCGTGTTAAACAGGTTCTTTCACGTAAATTTTAAGGTGGCCGAAATTAACGAAATGCTAAAATGTGCAGTTAGTTAAACGCATTACAAAGTGATTTTAAAGAAAATATCAAAACATGAAAATTTACAATTTTGAGCTTTAAATAGAAGGTATTTTAAAGTTATAAAGTGCTTCGTTCTAAATTTGATGCAATTTAAACACAAAAATCCAGAAAATCACCAAAAAATTACTTTTTGTATGAAAATATTGATAATGCAGAACAACACAAATGAAAAGCTTTTGCAAAAAGACTTTGTTCAACATTCATCCAGTTACTTTTGTGCTTGTTCTTTTGTGTTTTTTTCTTTTGTGATTTTCTAACACCATAAATTGGTGGCCAAAATTAAGTCAGTTACCCTAAATTAAGCCAAAAGCGCTTAAATAAAACTTATTTACTCGTTTTAAGCGTTTACTATTATTATTGTTGTTTGTGACACTTTTGGGTGTTCTGACAACTATCACTAGTGATAAAAGTTGTCCAGGGGCCTATTTCATAAAAATTGCTTGTAATTAATTTACAGCTGTAAATTAATAAACGCGTTTTTTTCTTTTGTATTTTTAATTAAACAGTATATTAATCAAATTGCGTTTAGAATTTAAAAAATTACGTAAATGTCTGTAAATTCCACAGATACATACGTATTTTTTAATTTATAAAATAAGAAGAAATGAAATGCGTTTATTAATTTACAATTACAGAAATCTTTATGAAATAGGCGCCAGGATTTTTTATCTAGTCTAGTCTAGTCGAGTACTAGTTAGCTCAAACCTTAACTAGTATAGTACTAGTTAAAGGCCAAAAAATTTGCGTAGTCCTAGTCCTAGTTCTAGTACTAGTTAGTTTTTGATTTTTCAATTAGTCTCGCAGAAATTTTAGCTAGTCCTAAACTAGTCCATCCAGTAGTTTTTTTAACAAAACGTGCTTATTTTTTTATTTTAAACTCAAAAACGGTGTTGTGAGGTGGTTTTTTTAATATATATAATTACCAGAAGTTGCTAAGCGTTCCTTTTTTTTTGCTAAGCTTATTTCTTACAAGGAGGTCTCCTGCTAAGAAAACATTTTTTAATTTGATTACTGTATAAAAAAAATAAATTTTGTTATGACTGAACATTTTAGTTGTAGGTATTTTTCACAATGAAAAGTCCTTCTTGTACAAAATACAGGGACTTCCAATAATAGTTTTTGAAGAAAACTTGTCAAACACTAAACTTCTTTTGCTGCTGTTGATAATAAATTCCATAATTGTAAGACCTTTGTCTACCGTAAAAGTGTTTAATATAGAAGTTTGGTTTCATCATTCTAAAAAAATTTGCCAAGACAAGCGAAAAATGTTTTCTCTAAATCAAAAACTCACTCTTTTGAAAAACACCTTTTTGTTTTAAACGAAGGTTTAGTTTATGAATTTATAACTAAGGAACCGATCACAGGCTGCACCCAGAGAAAATTTGAAAATCAAAAAATCTTCTTTTTCACTGCAGTAAAATTTCAAAACTACAGGCAAATCAAACCTAGCTGACCTCAACAATTTGCAGTATTGAATTGACTATTTAACTATAAAATTTTTAAAAAATTTTAGTAAAAACTGTTTAATGTTAAAGATATTAAAGATATGTATACCACATAATGTAAAAATTATTAATTAATACCTTAACAATTAAAATGTGCACACTGTAAAAGCATATTGAAATGAACATAAAATGTGCATGGTGCATAGTCCAAAATCATCTTAAATATTAAATGTGCACAGTGTAAAATATAATTGAAATGTGTACAACGTAAAAGCACGCCTAATAAAAATATAAAATGTGCATAATATAGAAGCACTCTAAAAATATAAAATGTGCACAATGTAGGTTTGGTTAAAATGTGCACAATGTAAAAATTATTAATTAATACCTTAACAATTAAAATGTGTACACTGTAAAAGCATATTGAAATAAACATAAAATGTGCATGGTGCATAGTCCAAAAGCACCTTGCACTGGAACTCTGTTTATACATGAAGTATGCAATATACATAAGCGTCACCATAATAGATAATTACCGTATCTCCTACTTATCTTTCGTAGTATGCAGATTAACCGATCGGTTTATCTGACGGATCAACTGAAATTTCGCGCGCTTTTGATCGTTTTATCAGCATACTACAAAAGATTAGTAGGAGATATGGTAATTATCCATTATGGTGACGCTTATGTATATTGCATACTTCGTCTATAAACCAAGTTTTAGTGCAAGGTGCCTATAAAAAATCCACAAGATTCTGAAAGAAAAAAATGCCACAGGAGGACAGGAGGACCCCAGGCTCCCAGCTTGAGAACTCATTGCGCTATTATAAAGTAGACTAGAAAGGCGAGGGCCCTACGGGCCTTCTCCTTTCTAGTTTTGTATATCGATGTTGGACATAATTAAAATTAATATCCACATTAATAATAGTACAGACCTGTGCACGGTCTGGAAATGCCCCCCCCCCATTTTATTGGAGGATTTGCCCCTCCCCCCCGTTTTATTGCCTCCCACCGAAAAATGAAAAAGTACCCTAAAATTATGACATCATTTTTGACCTATGATGACGCCATCATCGCGAATTTTTTGCAGTTTTTAGCCTATTTCAATGTATTTTAAGCCATTTTAGACCTATTTTTACCTTATTTTCGCTTTTTTGTCCCTTTTTTCCCTTTTCCCTTCTTTTTTTCTCTTTTTTTTCTTTCTCCCCCGCTTGCTTCCCCTGTTTTATTGCCCCTCCCCGTTTCAAAAAGTTGCCCCCCGTGCCTCCCCCCATTTTGGAATTGCCCCCCCCTCCCGTTTTAACCCCGGGGGGGGGGGGCAGTGCACAGGTCTGATAGTACCAGAAACGTTTTGAAACATAAAGCAAACAAATTTACTATTTATTAAATCGTTTAAACTGCAGCTCTTCAATCGTTTTGCAAACTGACCCATTGGAGTTCTTAATTTCTGCAAATTTAAAAATGATCAGAAAATTTAGAACATCATAAAATGAATTAGATAAATTAATTTATTTTTAAAAACTGAGAACAAGGGGAGTTTTTTTAAATCGGTTTCGCCAGCAAAATAAGGTGATCACCACCTTTCTTATCATTTTAAAAACTGCACTTTTCAAAATCGTTCAGTATCTTAACGCAAAATAAATAATATGATCTTTCAGGGTGATTTATTGAATAAGAACTTTATTATGCTTTTATTATGGGTCTTTTATTATGCACGTGTGCAATCCACTAAAAAAACCCCCCCATTCTTAGCTTTCCAAAAAGCTCTTTACAAGTTTCACAAATAAAAAAAATCAATGCAAAAAGGATTTAGCTTGTTTAGAGAGGATAAATCAAATTTCAAAATTTTACATCAAAATTGAACTTTAAAGAGTACACAAGAATGCATAAAATTCTATTCCAAATTATCTTTAACTTAAGATGGTAAAAATTTTTAAAATCTTTTAAAATTTTTCGACTCTATTTAAATCGTCCTGCAACTGAATATTCTTCTCTGCTTTTTCCTCAAAAGAAAAACCGGTGTATATCTTTGCATCATCAGCAAACAACTTTATCTTAGAATGATGAACATAATCGACGATATTGTTAATGTATATCAAAAATAAAAACAGACCAAGAACAGAACCTTGGGGAACTGAGCTTTTGACGGAATATGTTGATGACTTCATGTCGTTAATAGTTACTTTCAGAGTTCTGCCAATCAAAAATGATTCTATTTATTTTAAAAATCGTCCCGTAACTCCATAAGATTTCAACTTATACAAAAGCTTTTGATGTGAAACTGTATCAAAAGCCTTTGCAAAATCTAGATAAATGACGTCAATCCTTTTCTTATTTTTTAGGTCTAAAGACCAGTCATTCATTGTTTCAAGCAACTGGGTAATAGTTGAACTATTAGCCTTAAAGCCGTGTTGGCACCTTGACAGAATTTTTATGAAAAAGGCTGAAAGTTCATTTTTAACCAGTCGCTCCATTAATTTACAGGCAACAGAAGTTAAGGATATTGGGCGGTAATTTTCTTTATTACTTTTAAGACCCTTTTTAAAAATGAGAATAATTATAGCAATTTTCCAATCTAACGGTAATTCTCCTTTATCAAACGATTTTTGATATAATGTAGCAACGGATGGGCGATGACTTTTGACAGTCGTTTAAAAAAAAAGGCTGGGAACCCATCTGGAGTTTTAGAAAGTTTGTTTTAAAGAGTTTAGAAAGTTATTAACGGTGAACAGAATAAAAAAATTCAAATTTATTTGAAAAGTTTTTAAGGAATTCTCCCCTGAGAATTCTCCCCTTAATAATGTTGGACAGAAAAAAAATCGAAATTTACTTTAACGATTTTTAAAGATTTAGGCATTCCTTTTATTAATGGTGAACCGAATAAAAAAATTGAATTTTATTTGAACAGTTTTTAAACAATTCCCTCTGGCTTAATAATTTTGCACAGAAAAAAATCAAAATTTATTTAAACGATTTTTGAAGATTTTCCCCCTGCTTTTTAATAATGTATAGTTAACAAAAGGATTTATCCATTATGGTGATTTAAGAAAAGGAGATACGGTAATTATCCATTATGGTGACGCTTATGTATATTGCATACTTCGTCTATAAACCGAGTTTTAGTGCAAGGTGCCTATAAAAAATCCACAAGATTCTGAAAGAAAAAAAATGCCACAGGAGGACAGGAGGACCCCAGGCTCCCAACTTGAGAACTCATTGCGCTATTATAAAGTAGACTAGAAAGGCGAGGGCCCTACGGGCCTTCTCCTTTCTAGTTTTGTATATTGATGTTGGACATAATTAAAATTAATATCCACATTAATAATAGTACAGACCTGTGTACGGTCTGGAAATGCCCCCCCATTTTATTGGAGGATTTGCCCCTCCCCCCCGTTTTATTGCCTCCCACCAAAAAATGAAAAAGTACCCTAAAATTATGACATCATTTTTGACCTATGATGACGCCATCATCGCGAATTTTTTGCAGTTTTTAGCCTATTTCAATGTATTTTAAGCCATTTTAGACCTATTTTTACCTTATTTTCGCTTTTTTTGTCCCTTTTTTCCCTTTTCCCTTCTTTTTTTCTCTTTTTTTTTCTTTCTCCCCTGCTTGCCCCCTCGTTTTATTGCCCCTCCCCGTTTCAAAAAAGTTGCCCCCCCCGTGCCTCCCCCCATTTTGGAATTGCCCCCCCTCCCGTTTTAACCCCCGGGGGGGCAGTGCACAGGTCTGATAGTACCAGAAACATAAAGCAAACAAATTTACTATTTATTAAATCGTTTAAACTGCAGCTATTCAATCGTTTTGCAAACTGACCCATCGGAGTTCTTAATTTCTGCAAATTTAAAAATGATCAGAAAATTTAGAACATCATAAAATGAATTAGATAAATTAATTTATTTTAAAAAACTGAGAACAAGGGGAGTTTTTTTTAAATCGGTTTCGCCAGCAAAATAAGGCGATCACCACCTTTCTTATCATTTTAAAAACTGCACTTTTCAAAATCGTTCAGTATCTTAACGCAAAATAAATAATATGATTAATTGAATAAGAGTGATTTATTGAATAAGAACTTTGCAGGGTGATTTATTGAATAAGAACTTTGCTTTTACAATTTAAAAAACATCGCGTTTTTGATTAGTCTTTTATTATGCACGTGTGCAATCCACTAAAAAAACCCCCCATTCTTAGCTTTCCAAAAAGCTCTTTACAAGTTTCACAAATAAAAAAAATCAATGCAAAAAGGATTTAGCTTGTTTAGAGAGGATAAATCAAGTTTCAAAATTTTACATCAAAATAAAAATTGAACTTTAAAGAGTACACAAGAATGCATAAAATTCTATTCCAAATTATCTTTAACTTAAGATGGTAAAAATTTTTAAAATCTTTTGTCTATTTTATTTCATCTAATTTAATTGGTTTGCACGGTTTTTAATGTTGTAAAAATATTGTTTTTCTTAATGTAGCATTGCCAACGCATTCTTTCAGGACCATTGTGTCCTACCCACACTCATTCCGGGGACAATCGTGTTGTATCTTTTGCCTCTGAGGACCGTCATCTTACAGAACCGTTGTGTCGTGGTACTGTCCTGTCGCTCTCATATTCACGTATTTACTGGTCAAAATTAAACTATTTAAATTTAAGTTTTTGGCGATCAAGGCTTTGTTTCCATCAAATTAAATCAAAACAATTTAAAAGCAGTCAAAAAATACTTATAATTTTTCATATGGTAATTTTTTGAATAACAGCTTTGCTTTTACGATTTAAGACAAATCTCCTTTTTTATAAGTTTTTTTTACGCACGAGTGCAATCCACTAAAAAATTCTCATGTTCTTAGCTTTCCCAAAATCTCTTTACCAGTTTTACACAAATTAAAAAAATCAAGACAATTTTTTAATTTAAACTATTAATCTGCATCCAATCAAATTAAAAAAAATAAGATTTTGAAAACAAAATTTAAAATATTATGACAATTTTATGCTTAAAACATGTTTTTTTTAAATAAATAATTTATTGAGTTTAATAAAATAAAACATCAATTTGTGTAATTTTTGTATTATTGCTCAAGCCTAAATCAGCGTTTAATTTGCTATATATATGATTTTTCTTTTAAAAAAACATTATTGCATATTTTTATAAATATTTTTTTTTTGTTAAAAAAGGTTATTTGAACTTGTATTTAATTTCGCTCAAATATCGTAAATTATTTTGTTACATACAAAAAATTTAGCTAAAAAAAGTATCGCGTTTTGTTTATTCATTTTTTAAGTGCAATCGATTAAAAAAATCCTTGTGTTCTTAGCTTTCCAAAAATCTAGTTTTAAACACATCAAAATATAGGAATAAATTATTTTGGAAAACCAATAAAACATAATAAAATTGAGAACCTGATAAGGGTTTTTTAAATTGGTTTTACTATTGAAAGGTGACTAATCACAAATCTATGATCATTTGAAGAAACTGCACCTTTCTTTTAAATCGTTTTGCAAATGATCTAAAAAATATTCCCAATATTTTTAGCAAAATTTATGATTTTTCGTGTTTGTTTATTTCCAAATATGATTTCCGCCAATTTTAAAAAAATCAGAAAATTTTAAATACCTATTTTATGATATAAAGAAAATGAGACAGACCTGTGCACTGCCCTCCCCCGGGGTTTTATCGGGGGAGGGGGGCAATTCCAAAATGGGGGAAGGGGCGCAGGGGGGGGCAATTTTTTTGAAACGAGAGGGGACAATAAAACGGGGGGGGCAAGCGGGGGGAAAGAAAAAGAGAGAAAAAGGAGAAAAAGAGAGAAAAAAAGAAGGGAAAGGGGAAAAAAAGAGACAAAAAAAGCGGAAATAAGGTAAAAATAAGTCTAAAATGGCTTAAAATGCATTAAAATAGGCTAAAAATTCCCAAAAATTTGCGATGATGGCGTCATTATAGGTTAAAAATGGTGTCATAATTTTAGGGTACTTTTTCTTTTAGTTTTTTGGCATCGGGGGGGGGCGATGAACGGGGGGGGGGGGCAAATCCTCCAATAAAACGAGGGGGCGTTTTCCAGAC
>JASAMX010003532.1:0-84073 GCA_030248175.1 Microlaimidae sp. YZB2_3 | reverse complement strand
AATATACGGTAATTTTATTGTTCCGCAAATTTATTTTGACTTTTTTGAAGTAATTCTATCTGCATGAGCAACATTATGTCATAAAAGTGTATTATCTAGTCAAAGTCCATTGTTAAAATATTGTTGCTTATTTTTGCATTTTATTTTTGATATTGTGAAAAAAACTAATTTATATTTTTGATCACTGTTATTTTAGTTAGAATCCATATAAAAAGTAATAAGTAGGCCTCCATTATCCATAAAGTCGTTTTAAAAACTGAATTTCAATATAAAATAGAATTTTATATTGAAATTAAATTGAATTGTTAAGTTAAATTGATTTTTATTTAAATCAATCATAATGTTTCATGCAAAAAATAATTTGTTTAATGTATTTTTAATAAAAAGGTTTTATTTGCTATCGGCAGATTCAAAAAATTTAGATTCATTTTTACTGCGTTATGGTTGAATTATATCTGGTTGACTTTGAAAACTAGAATGCAGACATGAGAGGGCCAATTAAAATTGTGCGGTAATGACGATTTAAAAAAAACAAATATGAACGCAGAATTTTTTTTTAATTCCACCTTGTCACAAAATATATCAAAATAAACCAACTTTAGCCTTTAAAAAATTTACATTTACGTTACAAATTAAGTAATTTAATAAATAATTATTAAAATACAGTTTTTAATCTTTGTTAATTCGCTTTAGTGAAAAATTTTGAATGTTTTTGTGGTTAAATAGTCGATTCAATACTGCAAATATTGCAATCAGCTAGATTTTATTTGCCTATAGTTTTTATTTAAAATAGATATGCATTGTTGATTTTTTTTCTAGGATTTGTGTATATAAACATATGAATTGCTGTAATTATTAATTTAACTTTTTTCTTTGTATAATAAATTTTCTGCTTTAAGTTTTTTTAATTGTAAAACAAAATGGTTTGGCATATTTTTACTGAACACTTCATGTTTCGCACTAAAGGCAAACCAGATATGACTAAGTTTATTGTTTACAGAATAAAAAGAGAGGGCCATGCAATAACCAATCAAATTCAAGCAATGGCGCCACAATTATCAAATAATCCGTATTCCATTTTCAGCTTTTATGAATTTTTATTCCTTAAAAGTACATTGCTTAGATTTGATTGCGAACTACATTTCCTCCCTATTGTTACTTTCTAAGTAAACCAACCACGTCTGGGGCCTATTTCATAAAAATTGCGTGTAATTAATTTACAGCTGTAAATTCATAAACGCATAATTTTCTTTTGTATTTTTTAATTAAAACGTATATTAATAAAATTGCGTTTAGAATTTAAAAAATTACATATCTGTAAATTCCCTAAATTCCACAGTTACGTACATATTTTTTAATTAATAAAATATGAAGAAATTAAATGTGTTAATTAATTTACAATTAATAAAAATCTTTATGAAATAGGCCCTTGGTTTGTTTTTAATCAACCAACACACAGGAAGAATCGTACACAGAACAACACAAATAATTTTGCATTTTTGACAAACAGATTTTTTTTTGTTTACTTAAACATAGAATTGAAATATACTTTAAAGCTATGAATCAAATCAAATACATTTGGAATTCATATATAAAGTGTAGATATACTTCTATTTTATACATAAACGCAAAAAATGTAATAAACTACCTTCTTTTTTTGATAATATTCCCATTAAACACTATTTGAACAGTCTCCCGCTCACTCATAGGAAATTATATTGTTATTCGGTGAACATCTGTGCGACCCTAATTTATCCATCATATAAATTCTCAGATTTCATTCAAATAAAAAGTTCTAAAAAAGTCTGAAAGGTATCATTAGTTTTTTAACCATAAGTTCTAACTTATAGGAAATTGATTATTTTTAGATTTTTTTATATTATTTTGTTGGTTTATCCTTATGTTTCTTGGAGTGTTTTACCAAAAAAAAGATCGGATTATTCAAAAAAACCGGTGCCTACTTTGATAAAAATGGTTGAATTAAATATATAATAATTTTAAACAATTTTTGTTCAAAATTTTTAAATACATTATAAAATGACGAGTATTTTAATTAAATTAGGGCGTTAAATTTCAGCTAGTCGTAAAAATAGACAATTTTAATAATACTAATATAATAGCCAAAAACTAGCTTAAACATTGAATTTAATTTAATTTTGACGAATAATAAATAAATAGCACTATTAAGTCAAAAAGTATTTTGTATGGTATTCTTTTTAAATAAACCATTCCTTGTGTATAATCAAAGTTAAAAATTTTAAATTTTGAAAAAATATTCTTAAACTTTTCATAACTTGTTTTACTATAAACAAAATAAAATAATGGAATGGCCAAGTGAAAAAATTGACGTCCAAACAAAATAATACAAGCGATTTAATCATGGGTGGCGCGGGAGCGCCCCGGGACAAAGGTCTGACACTCGTGTTTAACAAACACGGCCATGCGAAAGACAACCAGCGGACGGGGGTGTCATCGTGACGGACGGGTGTCATCGTGACGGACGGGTGTCATCGTGACAGACTGGTGTCATCGTGACGGACGGGTGTCATCGTGACGGACAGGTGTCATCGTGACGGACGGGTCTCATCGTGAGGACGGTTGTCATCGTGACGGACGGGTGTCATCGTGACGGACGGGTGTCATCGTGACGAACGGGTGTCATCGTGACGGACGCGTGTCACGATAAATCTTTTGAATCGCTGTTTTCAAAGACATTTAATCTTCCTAGCTAGTTTCCAAAAACTTAACCACGCATTGTCATAGAAATAATATACATGTATTGCACAAATGAACAGAATAACGACAAGAACATACAGAAGTCATAGTTTCTAAAAACTATAGTTTGGCATAATCGTTTGCTTTATTAGGGTTCTGTCAGTTTTCAACATGCTTTTTTTATTTCAAAAGTTGTGAGTACCGGAAAAAATACATAACAAAAAATGTATCACTGTATTATAAACATATTTTCAATCCGCGCATTGCTTTGACACGAATTTGACCTCCGGCGTTACCACTAAAAAATAAAGGTGGCAAAAGAAAAAAAACTACAAAAAGGAAAGTAAATAATAAAATATCACAAAATAAATCATTAAAGAGTATTAAATTTGTCTACTATATTCCAATTTAGTGATTTTAAAAAAATAAACACATAAAATTGTAGCTCATTAAATATTTAAATAATTTTTTACCGTATTTTTTATAAAAATGAAGAATTAAATTAAACTTTTAAACCAAAAACAAAATTTTAAAAAATGATTTTTTTTGCTCTAGATTTGGAAATATATGGAATTATTATGCAGAATAAAGTTATTTTATAACATTTTTCAAAAATTAACAGAAAACTTAAGAAAAATAGAAGTGTTGTTTGGATACATCTTTTAAGAATTTATTTTTTGAAGACAAAGCACAGTTTATATAGGATGGTTAAAACTTCTATAATAAGAATTGCGACACCCGGGTAGAAGATTTTGAGTAGGGCAAGAAAATTTGATTTCGCCATCTCAGAGTTCAAAATTCTAATTCCTTTTTAATTGGGCGTAATTTTTTCTTGTGGTGTGAAAAAAAGGAGCTATTTTACTCTGGACATATCGATGGACAAAATAAAAAAAGAGAAAATTAAAAGAGCTCTGTGTTTTTTTTATTAATTTGATTGTGATTGTGTGGTGGTAGATTTTACTGTTGTTTACCTTGTGGGACGACTATTTATAAGAAATTTTTATTGAATCAAAAGAAAATACAAAGCTGAGATACAAAATACACAAGGACCGAATACAAGAAACTACACAAGAATAGGTTCGGTACATAAAATTAAGTAAGTAATGAAATTTTAAAATTTTTTGGGGTTTTTAGTGATAAGGAACCTCTACTGTGACGTCATATTACGTCTTATTACGATGTACCATCATTATTACATCACTAAACGCCATTTTACAGAATGCTGATTAGTAGCTGATAATTACGTAGGTGTTTATTAGGCGTGGTTTAAAGTCACGAGGTGCATTTGTGTGATTAATTCGCAATGTCTACAATCACGAGTTCCGGGATCATTGCGCGGCCGTGCTTATTTCCAAATACTTTAACATCTAGTTCCTGGTTTATTTTTAGCTTAGTGATCAGGGTTATTTTTTATTTGCAACTGTTTCGATTTCTATAAATAAATTCGGATATGGGTAGTAGTTGTTTATACTTTGCAAGTTGTTAATCTTTCTTTACTGCATTTTAAGCTACGTATAGCTACTATTTAATTGTAACCTGAGATGCGTAAGTTGCCGTACCGTAAACTTAGAGCTAAGTTACAACCCTTACATTCTTAATTTTTTGACGAACTGACATAAATCTCTTTTATAATTCTCTTTTATAAATCTCTCTCTTATAAATCTCTCGCGGGTTTTTGCAGTATTTTTGTACTAAAAAAGAGTTTAAATTTGACCTTTCTGGTTTGATTTAATTTGTGTCAAAGTGATACACCAATAAAATATAAATTTTTATTACAATGATAATTCTTTGTTATTTATTCTTGTTTTTTAAAGAATTTGTTCTGTTTTATGTTATTTATTCAACTTTTTGTCAAGGATACGGTATTAAATTGAAAAAGTGTTTAAAATTCAGCCAGCAAAACAAAATTTCTTCGGAAACAGGGGTTAAAAAGCATATATCGTGACACCCGTCCGTCACGATGACACCCGTCCGTCACGATGACACTCGTCCGTCACAATGACACCCGTTTGTCACGATGACTCCCGTCCGTCACGATGACACCTGTCCGTCCGCTGGTTGTGTTTCGCATGGCCGCGTTTGTAAAATACGAGTGTCACACCTTTGTCCCGGATGATCGTATTATCCATCTTTGGTCCTATCTAATGTGTTTATTTAAAAAATTACGCCTTATAACGTTACTAACAAACAAAGCCTCGTCAAAGGCCCTAAAGTTCCTTTCTCTCTTTGGTCCTAAAAATTCAGGTTTTTAAGTCGAATTCTTTGACCTCTTGGCTCTTTTGTGTTTTTCATGATTATCTCCCATTTGGCTCTTTGGTCCCTTTCGTTCGCGCAGCTTGGCTCTTAGGTCCCCTTTTTTCCGGCCCTTTGGTACCTAGCTCTAACGTCCCATGGCTCTTCTGGCCCGTTACCGCTCCGAGCTCCGCAGCTCTGGAGCGGAGCTCTGCTTTTAGGAGCTCCAGACCAACCCCAGGAGCTCCAGAGTTCCGGAGCTCCCCCCTATTTTCGTAATAATTTCATGAATAATTAAAGAGTGATGCCATAGGTTATTTTGTCAAAAATTTTTTGTAATTTAATTTTTTTAAAAACATACTTCAAACGATAAAAATAGTCTTAAAATATTGTACATAAAGTAGCGTTAAGTGTATTTCAAACTTCAATAAGTTTATTGTTCATTTAGGGGCTCCCTCTGTTTTTAACGGCGCCGGAGCTCCAGAGTATGATATTTGAGAGTAAGGAACGTTACTAATTTGAACGTTTAGCCGTCTCAGGCATTCCATGCAGTAGGCGCTGTTATGCGCAGTATAATGTTTATAACTTCGTGGAAGTTTATGATTTCCTACTTAAAAGTACGTTCACACTTGATCCCATTTTCCAGATCCTGGATACTGTGTATAAACTTCGGATTTTAAAACAAAACCTAGTTTTTTTTACTTTACAGCTTCAAATACTTTGTGCTGTTTCATATTTTAAATTTTATTTTGCTTTTTTATGCCCTATTCTAGTTTATTTATTTTTTAAACAGATGGAATTATAGTTTTAAAAAAACCACCGATAAGGCACGTTTTAAAATCGGCCATAAAACACCTCAGGCAAGTTTTAAAAAGCAGTTTTCCCAAAAACAGCTCAAGTCTGACTGTTTGAGGGATTTCTTAACCCTAGTATGCATTATTCACCAATTTTTGGATTGCGAGTTTTTAAGCCTAAAAATATTTTAACCAGTTAATACCACTGTTTTTGTGTATATATACATTATTATAGTTTTCGCAAAATATTATAATGCATAAACTCGGTTTTTTCTTTAATAAGTCTGCGATGTCGAGGTGAAATAAAATTATTGTCACCCCCAGTATCAATGCAGTGTTTTTTAAACGACAGGACTCCCTTACCCCATCTGGTGGCTGTTATTTTTAAATAAATTCTCATCGCAAAAAAACCAGTTCTTTTTCTCGGCGCAAAAATACATTATTTTTCTGCCAAGATATTAAAAAAACAGCAACCGACCCCCAGTATATTGAATTCCAGCCACATTTAACGGTGGGTTTTTCTAAGTAAAATAAGTTTTTCTCATTTTGGTTTATATGAAAACTTCAAACATTGGGTCCAAAACATTTTTATTGAATTGTTTCAAAAAATTTGGTTCCAACAAAAATTTACTTTTTTACATGTCTTACAAGCTAAATTATTGTATTTATGGTGCAATTTTAGTTTACAGTTGTGCGGTGGAATTTGCGTAACATAGGACGGTGTTAAGCGCAAACAAAAACGTTTGAATACGCAGCTCTTTGTTGGCGGTGTGCAAAAAAAAGCCTGCGCCTGGGTGGGGCTAGTTTAACACTTTAAAAAGCTTTCATTTGATATTAAAATGTCGCTGCATAAACCTTGTTGCTCTGCGTCAAATGCTCCACAAAAAAACAGATGTTTCCGACCCAGATACTTTTGAGTATTTTTACTAGAAATTTTTTCGCAAACCAACTGGTTTGAGTCCACGTTTCTGGCTTAAAAACTTCAGAAAGAAAACGTGAAAAAGTTCCTGCAATTTTTTTAGAAATTCGGATCTCCAGTTTTTATGACGACCGCTTTTTTCCGGATTTTGGCACAGATACAATAAAAAACGGTACGTTTAAAGACTAGCTTTGTAACTTTTATTTTTAAGCTTTTTTTAAATTTTTAACTAAAAAAAGTTTATAGCTTTATTCTTGCTTTATTTTATTAAAAATTTAAATCAACATATTACTCAAACTATAACTAAGAATAATATAATTCTCATTGCGTCGCGTCATAGTTTAATTGGTTCTTTTTTTGTCCCCACACTATTTATACAGTCACTCTTTTTTTTGGTCCGTAATGTTTAAAACATTCTGTTTTTATGTCAGATTAGATTTAACTAAAAACAAAAACAAAATGATTTATTCAAAAAAACATAGAAAATATGATTAAATTAAAGTTTCTATTTTACATCTGTAGCTAGAGAAAAAATATGTAAGACTAAGAGTTTTTTTGGTTTCAAAAAACTAAATTAACTAAACTTACTAAATTTTTTAGATACGCGTATCTCGCTAACAGAATGATTAATTGTTATATTTGATTAAAAAAATTTTAATTCATCTATCTAATATCATAATTTTTTCAGCAACGATGTACGCACTTAAAAATTTTTGATTGTACTCATCGTTTTTGTACAAAATAAATCGCAACTCAAGATGACATGAGCAGAGTTAATATAATCATTGACTTCTCAGCGAAAATTTTCACTATTAAAACTAAAGTAACATAATCTTTAAGCTTTATAGAGTGTAAGATATGTTACCCTTGAATACATTGATTAATTTCAAATGTTTATCATTTAAACTTGTTAGAAAAAATTCTTCTGTTTTATGTTACTTAGTTAATTACATATTATTTGTTTGATTATACACTTAGAAGTATGGAATTTATAGCTAAGCAAAAAATTTAGAAGTAGAAACAAAAAACAACACTTATTTTACTTTTATGTAACTTAAATATAACTTGTAGTTATACGCCAAGAAATTCATTACATTTTTGAAAATATTTTTTATTAAAAACAAAATCAACAAAATTTTTGCACTAGGCCAAAAAAACTGTAAATGTTAAATAAGTATAGTTCGACGACAGTCAACGTTTTAAAAAGTTCGTTTTAAAGCAAACTTCTTGAACAAAAAGTGTTTTAGCTACATTTTTTTAATATTTAAAAAAATTGATTGGTAATTGTTTATACGTTTTACAGCTTTTTAACATAATTAATTTTCACTTTTAGACATTTTTTGTGTTATGGTTTTTAACGACTTGAAAATCTTTCGGAGTTACTAACATTTGACTTTAAGGTTATCAAATTTGTAGTTACAATTTCAATCAATAGGCTACGTTTTTTTATTTTTTTCGGCATTGTATTTCGGTTTGCATTGCATTTTATTTCGGATTGGTTAAATTTTCATTACTATTCGTCACAATATGCACTGCTTTTGCAATTTTAATATTTATCTAGCTTCTATTAAGTTTACCTGTTTCGCTCAAAATTGTGTTCGTGTTGTTTTTAACGCTAGGCGCTTTTTAAGTATGATTTTTTAAATTTTTTTAATGTTGTACGTTTACGTTAGCTTACTCAACGGAAATATTACAGGTATTAAAATTGTACTCGAGCATAAAAAATTTACCTAAAATCAGTCTCTCACCGAAAAACTTTAAACACTAAAATAAAAACTGACTTTTTCGCCTCTATTGTACAATATTGTGTAATATACGCTGTTCTCCTAAAGTGTTTTTAATATTCACTGTAAAATATTTACAGTGAATATTAAAATATAAGTGTTTGGAACTAAGCCAATGAGATAAACATATTTTGAAACACGGTTTTAGAAACAATTATCTGAACATTCATCAAGATGATATCCGTCCGGTCGTAGGGTGCCATTTCTGACTTGAATAGATTTTTTTTAAAAAGCAGGAGTTAAATGAAACCTTTTTGTTTTGTTATCCCACTTTTGATACCATTAGGCAGACATGTGCACTGCCCCCCCCCCGGGGGTTAAAACGGGGGGCAATTCCAAAATGGGGGGGGGGGGGGCACGGGGGGCAACTTTTTTGAAACGGGGAGGGCAATAAAACGGGGGGGGGGGGGCCAGCAGGGGGGAAAGAAAAAAAAGATAAAAAAAGGAGAAAAAAAAAGAAAAAAAGAAGGGAAAAGGGAAAAAAAGGGACAAAAAAAGCGGAAATAAGGTAAAAATAGGTCTAAAATGGCTTAAAATACATTGAAATAGGCTAAAAACTGCAAAAAATTCGCGATGATGGCGTCATCATAGGTCAAAAATGGCGTCATATTTTTAGGGTACTTTTTCATTTTTTGGCGGGGGGGGCAATAAAACGGGGGGGCAAATCCTCCAATAAAACGGGGGGTGGCATTTTCAGACCGTGCACAGGTCTGCCATTAGGGGTTACCATTTATATACAAAATATAAAAAAAAACATAAAAATATAAAAAGAACGGCCCGAGTATTTAAAAAAATTTTAAGTGATTTATAGAAAAACACGTTTAGCTATTATTATTCATTGCATTGTATACGAAAACGTTATTTAATTAATTATTAAAAAACTTCTATTTTTTACAGGCAAAATTAACCTATAACTGACCTCGATGATTTGCAGTATTAAATTAAGTATATTTTAATGGTTATGTATCAAATTACTCAATTAGCAATAAATACAAATTTTTAAACGTCACAAGTTGCTTAATTTTTGAATGATTTGTAAAAAAAACCGGATTTATAAAATTCTTTATTCCAATTGGTTTTTTATAAAAACCTCATAACCGCAGAGTTTTAATTGGTTCTCTCAGGACCATCGTACAGTTGTTTAAATTCAGCCACGTGTTAATGTTTTTTTTTGTTAAAATAAAAACAAAAAACTAATCGTGCTATTCATAAAACTTTTGGACCCGGTCCAAAGCGGACTGGGTCCACCTTTTACGCAGATCGGTCCACGTAAAAAGCGGTCCCCGTCCGTTATTGCAAATGCAATGCACACGTCCAAATCAGCTGTTTCGTTTGTCAGAGAATTGTTCACATTATTTTTAAATTTTAAAACTTAATAAATTAAAACTTAATAAATCTTGCAACTGATATTCTAATTTCAATGTAAAATTGTAATAATAAAAAAATATTTAGTTTTTTAATAGTTTTACGCAAATTTTATTAAATGTGAACAGTAAAAAAGCGTTGTACGCGCGACGAATAGTAGGATGATCAAAACGGACTGGGACCGCTGTTTACGCAGACCGGTTTGCGTAAATAGCGGACCCAGTCCGTTTTGGTGTTAAATGAAAACATGAAAACTAATAGAGCAAAAAGAAGTTTTGTATAAATTGCACAAAAAATTAGATGTATTTGATGGTTTAAAATGACAAGAGCATCTTAACTCTATCGTATTTTGATGCAAAAATAACCAAACACCAAAAACCAAATTTTTGTAGTCAGCACAAATGTACTAACTGCGTCATAAAAATCAACTCGGTTTGTGAAATACATTTAAAAAATTAGTTAAAACTTGTTTTTTAGTATATTGAGAAGAAAAATTTTAAATTTGCGCTTTAAAACGCGATCAAAGTACAATTTGAGTTTGGTGTTTGGTTATTTTTACACCAAAATTTTTCAAAACAGTGGCAATTGCAGTTTGCTGACAATAAATGCGAAGTTCTGAATATTGGGATCAAAAAACACAAAAATCCGTTTGATTATAAGTTACAAAACAAAATTCTACTTAAAAAAGTATCTAAAGATCTAGAAGTTTACATTTCTAATGATTTAAAATTTTCTGAGCATTGTGAAATCGTAGCAAAAAAAAGCTTTAAAAATTGAAAAATTGTTTCTTTAATATTTAGTACATTTAGTTTAGTACTCGATACAAAACTTTTTAAAAGCGTACACATCATTTGTTTGTCGAATTGTTGAATACGCTAGTGTTGTTTGGAGTCCGTACTTGATTAAAGACGTCGAACTTATTGAGCGTGTTCAACGTAATTTTACACGAAGATTATATAAGAAACGCCAGTTAAGTTACGTTTCATGAATACGTTTTATGAATAGCACGGTAAGTTCTAATTCTTATGAATTTCATATTCTGTGATTATTTTTGTTAATATTTTAATAATTGTCTTTATTATGCAAATTTTGCCTCCAGTAATTTTTTGTACGTTGGGTTTTATTTAGATAATACAAATTTTCTAGATAATTCAACATGTTAGTTTTTAAAAAATAAACAGTAGTTATGTGTGTACATAAACACATATATTTTTGAGCATGAACTCACTTTACAGGATTATAAATTTCCGCAAATTTTCGTTCAGCCAGGACAAAACAGAAACAAAATTATTTAAAAATTGTGTCCTGGTGGGCTACTCACATCGACAAGCTAAAGTCTATTTTTGAACAGATATATTATACAATATATATATATATTTAATTGGAATAAAATATTTGATCATGATCCTATAGTTTTTTTGGTTTTAAACATTCCCTATAAATGTGTAAAAAACATTAGCGGACGGCAAGGTGGCAGAGACAGCGTTCTTTTTGCTTTTTTTAGGCTTCAAGGACATCCTTTGATTGGATATTTTACACCAACTGAAATAGTTCACTTTTGATTATAATTTCTAATATTTTCTTGCATTTGTTTATATTTTAGCAATTAAAATATTCGGTGCCTCTTCAACATATTTATCCTTGAACTTTTTTGCCAAGGTTTAATTTGTAATAGAACGGGTAAATGTGATCGATGAATAATCTTTCTACAAGTAGGGCTGATTAGTTTTTGGAAATAGAAAATCTGTGTTTTTTACATGTTTACGCTCTGTTATACACAACCTTTTGTTAGTTTTCCCTCAAACACAATGTGCGTCGATTATTATCGGCTTGAGTTAAAGCCAAGTATTTTTTTAAAAGCTGATAAGGCGTTAACAATCCTTTTTGTATTATGCACTGTGACCCGCAAAAAACACTGGGATATGCTATATATTTAATCTTCAATATTAGTTAATTATTAACCTAGCACAATCTTTAAGTCACGTTTAATAAAATAAAATAGTCTAATAGCCTTTATCTAAAATATACCATACAATAACTCAAAAATTTTGATTTATTCTTATTAAACATGTAAAATGACTTTCTCTAAAATACAAGCTAATTATATCCATTCACACTTTTCGTTAATTATCGCTTTTGTTGTTATTTGTACGTGAAATATAAATCATACTTAAAATTGCGAAAATCATTTAACTAGTTTGTTTAACTTGTTATTGTTGTTATTTGTGATTTACTTTGGTTTTATATTGACGTTAATTTTATTATTTAAAAACCGAAGTTATTTCAAAGGAAAAAAACTGTTCCGTTACATTTCGTGACTATTTAAATTTTACTTTAAAGAAATTGCGAACATTTTGTGAATATAATAAAACGAAAAAAATTTATTTATTCATTTTTTAAAATATTTTTATTGTTATTATTTTTATTTAAAAACTAGTAGTTTATGAAATAATTTAAAATAAAGTGACGCAGTGACCAAATAAACTGACTTTTTCTAGGGATCCTGATTGGGGTGTGACATAATTAAGACTATAACAAGCCCTAAATGGGATCACTTTTTTTAAAAAGTCACACCCGAGTGCCCTATTTAGTATCTGTGATAGAAATAAAATCTGTAAACAGATCTTAATTTAAAATAAAAGCACCTTTTAGCTTTTAAACCATAAATTATCAATTTGTTTTTGTAATGTTTTTTTTTCATTTCGAAGAATTTTAAAATAATGCAATAACCAAAATAAATTGATACATTTTGTAAACATTAGTAGAACTTGTAATAATTAGTATAATTTAATGTAAAATTAAATAAACAGAACTTAATTTATTTAATAATTCTTTTGTTTATTTTGAGTAATGTTTGAGCCATTCCATATAATTAAAATTTAATTTCATGCACATTTTTTTTTAATTTAGAAAGTATTTATTTATGGACTGAAATTAAGTAAAAGTTATAATTTTAAAGTAATATAAGAAATTTAGCGCAATTTGGAATATACTAATTTATTTCTAAATAAAATTTTAGAACGGCTCTCCGCAAAAAACATTCGATTTTTAATTTGACTTCACTTGATGGCATTCGAGTTTAGTTTTTATAAAATAAATCAAGTTTAAAAATTGCTGTTTTATTCCCAAAAACTAGAGGTTTTTTGAAATCCATCAATTTTTAAAATTATTTGCGACAAAATTACTAATTTAAATATTAAAAAAATACCAAATAGAGATTATGCAAATTTTGATTTTTTTTCTTCATATTTTACAGAAAAGTTATACTTTTTGAAATGATTTTTAAAAAAATGAACTGTTTGAAACATTCGAATTTGAAATTTTAAACATTTTCGCTGTGTTTATTTTAATATTTACTAACGTTTCGTCTCAAAAATTGAAAATTTATTGAATAAACTCGTTTATAATGTTATTTTTAAATTAACTTAAATTGTTAAATTGTTTTATTTAATTAGAATTTGAGATTAAAACCTTCGAATTTTTAAAATCTAAATTCGTTCTTTCCTCAATAATTCATTAACTAATTTTAAACTCTATTTAAAAATAACAAAACGGTTTAGTTATAGTAAAAGTTATAACTGTGGTAAAAGTTATAACGCTAAATGCACAAACAAATCTAACCAAATATTTTACATAACAATACCATAAAACTATAAATATTATCACTGTATCTAGGGGGATCTGATTTCGTCGATCTTCAGTAACAAAAAACGAACGTTCCACCACTGCGCCACGACCTCGAGCAGGTATTTTTTGTTTGAGCAGTTTAATAGAACAGAACGTCTAAACACAGGAAAACTTTTTATTCTGCCAGAAAGGGGTTGCTGGTTCCAGTCCAATATTTTAAATATACAACTGTTCTAAAAAAGTTAAGGAGTTAGAAATAATATTTCAAATTATCTTGTTTTAGGCAAGAACAGAGGCCGTAGAAACATTATATTAATATTAAGTCCAAGATATTTTATATCTTGGACAACTGCTTAAATGTTAGAATTTATAGAATATGAAGTAATTCTTTCCCTGTAGGATTTAATTTCCTGTTGGGAACCTGCTGGTAATTTGCAGCGAAAATCCACTTATTTTTATAATAATATAACTTGTTTTTCGTTTCTCGGAAGTATTTTTTCAGTAAATAATTTAGTTTTCAAGGGATTTGCGGTATTTTTAAATAAATATTGAATTTTTAAAGGAGAAAATATAACGTATTTGCAACGTTAAATAAACAACAATCCTACGCGATCCTATGTTGAAATAAAAATAGATAATGTACATCCAATATGAAAGAAAAAACAGGCAGGATTGAATTTCTTCAGTACTTATCTATTAACAAAACCCTTAAGCTTATTATTTATTTAGTTTTTTAATGTACGTGCCAGTATCGTATAAGTTCTATGGAAAATTTTATCTTATGTTACATTTTTATATTAAACTACATATCTATTGTATAAGTGGTTAATGGCTGCTTACAAAGTCGAGAATTAATAGGCAATTTGCACTCTAACTGTAAAATAAACATATATATCATCTACAGGTATTTTACAGCCGTAATTCGAAAACATGAAATTTTTGAAAAATTTTGAAAGCTTTTTGGAGTTGTGAAAATCGGCAACTTAGAGCCTTTAAAAAAGCTTAGGCTTAGGTACGGATTTTGACAAAATTTACTGTCGGCCCCAAGTTTCGAACTTAAGATTGGAAGTTTTGGCTTCAAATTCTCTATTTTGGTCTCAAAGTTCCCGCTACAGATTCCCTCGGTTCCATCGACCCTAAGTCTATACCAAATGCTACAAAGTCCTCCATGCGGCAGTTATGCTTTCAATGTTGCTCATATTTTTTAATGCTCAACTTAATTATTGGCCACAAATGTATAATAAAAAATGTGCAGGTAGCTATGAAATATTTAGATTATATGTTAATTATACAGTTTTAATACAACCTATATGCAGGATCACTCCAAAAGTTAGTGTAAGCAGCAAAAATGTTCCCTTCGATTTAAGTTCCGACAATGATTTGTTTTTGATAAGCTGCATTGTCATAACACTGTTAGTTAATATTGTTATATGTTATATGTAAAAATTTGTTGCGCAGTTAGTACTGAGTAACATCGGCCTTGCGTATCCAACTTTATGAAAAAAAACTTATTTTTGGCATGTGAAAATAAAAACTAATTATTCTATTAAATTTAAAACGTTACGTGTTTACTTTTTCCTGTGTGGGGTTTTACGGCTAGCCTATAACGTATTGAAAAAACATGACTAAGCTTCTAATTCATTCTTGATTATTATCATTATAACTATCACCATCATGAAAGGTTTATACACGTCACGAGGTTATTGTTAGCCCAGACGCCGTAATAATAACACAAAATGCGAGTAAACTTTAATTTTCGTCTTCTTTTTTTTGTCTGTTCTTCTTGTTTGTTACTTTAATAATAACTGTTTCTCTTTTTTGTCTAACACTAAGCTTTATTGATATCAAAGACAGAATTTACTTAGATTAGACAAGATTTGAGCAAATTTTGCATTGGTTTATTTTTGATTTCAATTTGATTCAATTTAATTTACTTTATTTTTCAAATAGTACTATAGTATGCAGTACATAGTACCAATGCTGTAGAAAAAAATTCAAATAAAAACTCTGTACTACCTCTAAAAAAACAGAGTTATGAAACTTTTAATTCATGCGCCAATTAAACTAGGTATATTTTTGAAAATTAATCTTTGAAAATTTTTAAAAGTATGCTCAGGTTTTCGTAAACAGGGATGAACAGAGCTACTTGTTCTTGCCAAGGCCAACCATTTAAATGTTTAAGATCGATTTTTTTAGTATGCAAGCCATTTAAATGTTTAGGATCGATTTTTTTAGTATGCATGGCAGGTTCAAGGCATATATAAGCGGAGTCTTATATTTTACTTTGTTTTTAAATATCTTTAAAAAAACTTGTAGTCGTTCATATATTGATTTAATTTGTAAGAAACAATTCTGTGTCAGAAAGACAATGCTCATTGTCAAGCACAAAAATAATTATTTATATTAGGAACACCGTGTGCTTTACTTACATTAAGGCAATCGAATAAAACTCTATACAGAAATAATGTGCACGGATATCAATACAAAAAATCAAGTAACTGTGTTTCCCAAACGGAATGGTACATTGATATGAAAATTATATTAAATTAAAGCTAAATAGCAAAAATTAAACATTTAAATAAATATTGTATCAATAAACATTTTTGCTGAATAATTTTTTTCTTTTTAAACCATTTTTATACAGACTGCAAGTACTTTTAAATATTTTGACAAAACACAATACAAAACAGGTTTGTCACAAATTAAAGTTCCTATATCGCCCGGAACAAACTATTGTTTTAGTACTGAACGGGCCAGATTGTATTTCGGAAACATTGTAGTCTTCATCTGGAGAAACGAAATGTACCATTTTAAAAGTTAGCTTTTGCATTAAAGGAT
The DNA here is from genome assembly GCA_030248175.1 of Microlaimidae sp. YZB2_3. Classification (NCBI taxonomy): domain Eukaryota; kingdom Metazoa; phylum Nematoda; class Chromadorea; order Desmodorida; family Microlaimidae; species Microlaimidae sp. YZB2_3. The sequence goes on along the minus strand of JASAMX010003532.1, from coordinate 67,799 downwards.
TAGTCCTAATGATATTAAAACTTGATTTGTATAACAATCCTTTCACAGCACTCTAAAACCAAATCGTAACATTGAACATTTTTGAATTTAAAATTTACCAGCAAGACGTGCTATTTATGAAGTTCAATTAGATCGACATTAACCCTACATTTGCTGATACTGTAAATACCTGCATAAAATTTTGAAAAATAATAACAGTGTGCGTTGCGTGGCTTGTTTTAAGATTGGCTAGCTTGCCAATAAATGTGGCACGACGCCCTTGAAATTTTAAAAACTAAAAAAATATTTTTAAATTTTTCTCAGGATGTAACTTTTAAAATAAAACTAGAGTTTAAAACATGCTTGAACGAGAAAAAATTCTAAAAAAATGTGGAATGGAAAAAATTAAGTGCTCAAATCTTGCAAATTAAAAAGTTTATTTTTATAAAACATAAGGCAATAAAAATATAGCTAATACTCCAATTTGTACTCTGTCTAATATATCTGTAATATTTATGAATGCGTTCACCACAATTTAAATATACTCACTTAAAGTTTTTTTAGCCTACATCAATGTTGCACATTAATTTGATTATATATCTATGTTTAATTCATAAGTTTTAAAATGTTATATTTCACATTACAATGGAACCCCTTCACAAAGCGGTTATTTTATTAGCTAACTGTTTTACTATTTCACTGCTTACAAAAAAACTTTCTTTGAGTTTATGCTAATACTTTGGCGGTCGTTAGTTTTTTAAAAAGATGTCAAATAAATTTTATTGCTTTTTCGATGAAATCCAAGCTTGGTTGAGTGTGAAAGAAACTCTTGTTGTTATTTTAAAGGAAAGCGCCGTGATGAATGATTCTATTCAATTCGTTTGCACTCGTAAACATTACAAAAAGATCAGCAATTATCAATATTTAAAACCGTTTGGTTGTTTTTTGTTCTATCATTTCATACTACAATTTTACACGCTCTATTTTTCGATACTTTACAAATGGTTTAGATAGAAGCGAAATGGGCAATCGAAAAATTTGTGCACAATAAAAAATAAGCTAAAGCACTTTTGATAAATGAGGGTATGGCGTCTTCAGAGCAGTATCCTCGACCACAATAGTATCATCTTGTGCCAGTCTCAATGATCTGTGATTTTGTAAAACAGCATTTTTTTATTCAGGAAGCTTCCTTTACAAGCTTCATCTCGGACACAGGTGCGGCTGTAAAGGGAAATAGGTTCCCCCTTGCATGTCAAATTTTCTTTTTTATAATTTTTTCACGATGTTTCACAAAATATAAAAAATCATTGTCTTTAGAATTTAACATTAATTTTCAGTTTATCTGATAAATAGATAAAATAACTTGCCTAAAATTATTTTTTTATTTTGTTTTTAGTTTTAGATATTTTTCAAAATTTTTTTAAATGGTGATGACAAATTTAGGTACCATGAATTACAACACCAGCATAAAAAACAATTTACAAAGCTTAAAAAACGTCCAGCCGAAAGCTATAAGCCAAACGACAACAATAGAACTATTTGTTTTAAAACAAACAAAAAATTTCAAAAAAAAAACAATAAATCTTTTGTTTTTTTAAGTAAACAATTTTTTTAAAAAAGCAAAAGGCCTGGGGTTTTAAAATAATTTAAAATGAATTTTCTCCGGACGTTTAAAAAAATAAAATTTGCAAGCAGTAGCAAAAAACGTTATGTTCGAAAACAATTCGAAAAAAAGACGGTGACTGCTCCAGGCATAATAACAAAAAGATTTCTTGGATGGCGTTAAACATATATTTTTGCTGTATACTCGGTCAAAAATAGTATACCATTGCACAAATATCAAAATCCGAAAATATATGTGGATGTAATTAATGATCGATTGTAATTTTGGAATTATTGGGTTTGTCAATGCAATAATAACGCTTCATTTTTTTAAAAACCTGCCTAACAAATCATCAAAAGTGATGCTCTAAACCGTGTTTTTACACATCTTTTACTATTTTCAATCATATTCGCACAAAAATAATATGGACTGCTAATAAATTTGAAATGATAATATTTTCTCAAAAGAAAGATTGATTCAGGTAATAGTAATATCAATGTACAACCAATTCTGAAATGTAACCATTAATAAATTTTTTGTGTAAATCGACCTTTTTGTATAAACGAGATATGGTCACTTGAAATTTTTTTTTGTTCACATCATTTTTAATTTTGTATGGTTTGAAGTCGAAAAATAAGAATAATTAAATACGTCATTTTTCTATGAACCAAAAACAAATTTGCTGTTGTGCACTTGTGCACGTTATTTTCTTAAAACAACTAAAAATAAACTCCATAAAGGAATTGATCAAATTTTTTGGAAAAACATTATGTTTAAGGAAACTTGTAACTTAATTAAATAATGATTATTATCATTGAAATCTTTCTTTATTTTTTCTTGGCATGCGCGTTTATTCTTCATTTCTTTTTGGCGGAGAGCGGGTATCGGTAAAACTTTAAAATTTTTCCTAAAACACTTCACCTCAACTTAATATTGGAGCGCATAGGATTTTATTTTTATACTTTAATCTAGCAATATAATTCGTGAATCTTTTAATCAGACGCAGAAAGTGCCTTCATAATTACTCTTATTATTGACAGTCAATTCACCGTCGGCTAGGGGTTGGCTTTCTTTGGACCACTTCGCGTTCCATGTACTTCACACTCAAAAATAAAAATTAGATGCATTCACCATTTGAATATCATTTCATGTTGTGTATTATTTTGAAGACCGCAATAATATTATTTTAAAGACCGCAATAATTTGATAAAAATTTGCTGAATATTAATTGAAAAACGTTTATTAAGCTTCTTTTATAAACGTTTTTAAAAAATTCTCAAAGACACGGGGTTTTTCATATTAAAAAATACTGAAAAATTACTGAAAATACTGGGCAACTTCTTCTTTTGTTTTTCACGACATATTTATCACTTGTACAATTAACAGTTTTTGCATCTTCACTGTTTTTTGTTTACGGTCCCATTCCTCACCAACACTAACACACCAGATTTGCTTTACATTTGCGTATTTAAGACGCCTGAATAAGAAAAAGTTAATTTTTGGCGTTTATTATCGTTTAAACTTATGTTTCAAACAATTTTTTTAAATATTATTATACGCTGCGTTGTATATTCGGGCTTTGCTGTAAAAACTTGATTGTTTGTCGCCAAATCCACATATGAGTATTGCTTAAAGTATAGCTTTTTAAGTGTTGCAGCAACCAAATTTTTTTGTCAAGTCCCCAACCGACCCATTCAATCGAGTTTCCCGTTCTCAAAAGACAAACTAGCAAAAATATGATCTGAAAAATTCTAAAATCGCAAAAGACAAATCTAATAAAAACTATAAAGAAAGTAGAGTAAGAGAAACACATAGGGTAACTGACTTAATTTTGGCCACCTTTTTTATTTTTTTGAATAAGTTTTTTTGGTTTTTTCAATCGACCCAAAATTTGGTCTAAAAATCAAACGATAGCTAATTTTCTGATTCCAGTACAAAATTTTAAAATTTCTGTTACACTTAAAGATCAATGGAGATTTAAAGTTTTGTTTTTATAGTGGCCGAAATTAAGGCGCGAGCCATTAACTTCGGCCACCTAGAAAAAACTGGCTATAAATATTGCCAAAACAAACAATAAAAGTTTTTAAAGGTTGCAAATTTATCCTTAGGTATTGTTCTTGGTACATATAACTTAATTTTTTACCGTTTGCAAACTTTAATAGTTATTAGCAAGACTTTAAATAATTATGTCAAAACCTTAAAAAAAAGTTTTAATAACCTGTATTTTTTGTTGAATTTTTATTTTTAGCTTAAAAATCCGTCAAAAAAAGTCATAAAACTAAAAAAATCTTTATAAATATACGATGATATTTAAAAAACAGCAAAAAATGCAGTTTCTTTCACCTAAATTTTAAGGTGGCCGAAATTTAAACGCATTGCAAAACGAGTTTGGAAAAAATATTAAAACATGAAAATTAACAATTTTGAGCCTTAAATAGAAGTTATTTTAAGCTTATATAGTGATTTTTTCTAAATTTGATGCAGTTTAAACACAAAGCAAAAATTAAGAAAATAACAAAAAATTCACTTTTTGTATGAAAATGTTAATAATGCAGAATAACAAAAAAACTTTTGCAAAAACACTTTATTCAACAATCATCCAACAATCATCAGTTCAACAATAATTCAACAATCATCCAACAAAAGTACATGATTAATAACATTAATCATGTATTTTTGTGCTAGTTCTTTTGTGTTTTAAAAATATGCCAGTTTTCTAACACCCTAAATTGGTGGCCGAAATTAAGACCTGACGGAAATTAAGACAGATACCCTGCATAGGACTTGTTTAATTACAAAATAAAATCTTCAGTGTTGACGTTAATAGTGAACGCCCTCGGAGCCAATGTCCGTTACATGTGGTTGGCACCTGTTAAGCGCGGGCAAAGCTAAGAAACATTTTGATATATTTTTTTACAACGGTTTTGTCGATTTTCAATGCATCACCTTTCTCTGGCCAATTTTTTATAAACACAGCGGCAGGACGCATATATCCTTTCCCACTTGATCACGTTAAAGCGTTTAAGTGAAAGGCGCTTTTTTTTTGGAAATATTTCACAATATATATTTTGTCGGTGAAACTGTGCCAAATTACGAATCTAGCTAACTCGCCTAAAAACATTTAGAAAATTTGAGTCTGCTTACGTCGTTTTTTCTTTTAACCATACTTCATATCGTGACATTTTTTTAAATTTTTTTTTTAAATTTTAATTCGTTTCGGTTTATTTTATACCCGAAATTTATCAATTTTATTTATTTAATTAAAAAAAAACAATATAAAAATGTACTAAAAGTTTATATTAAAATGAGGTAGGCATGCTACTTTATTTTTTTTCTAGTTGATTTTTATGCTCTTCTCTGTTCCTTTATTCTTTGTGAAGCTTTCAGTTTAGATATTTATTAAAAATTCATTCCAACTTTTTCTGTTTCCCTGTGCCTTGAAATTTTATCGAATCAACTTCCTCGTAAATCTTTCAACAGTATGATAACTGCTGTTTGAGACTGAAATTAGATTTATGAACGTTTTGGTTATAATTGTTTTAGTATATCCGCAGCATTAAAAAAGTTTTTACATTGTTTTGTGTTAGTGTTATTATTTTGATTTTTTTAGTTTTATCTAAAGAATGGCAAACAGCAATAAATAAGCATCATTATTTAACAATAAAATTTTTAAAAAATATGGTACATATTGTTTTCATATGGAATATAAGCTTTATTCAGCAAAATTTTTTTAGGAAGCATAATTAAGAATTAATAAAACAATAAAATAAAAAAACCATTTCCAATACTTTAGTTACACAGGTATTATGCTATTAAAATAATTTGAGTTATATTTATACCCATTTTTACTTTATCTACTTTTACTTACCTATTGTTCTATGATATTGCATTTTATTTTATGAGAATGCATATAGTTGAGCAGCTTTACGGATTTTTTCGTCTTTGGTATATTTGAAACAAATTTATTTAACGTGTTTTAAAAATAAAAACTCCCAGAACAATAAAATTTTTTGGAGGATATTTCACCGGTAACTCAAAATTATTTAAAAGTGGCCATGTTAATACGGAATCGTTTCAGAGTCTTTGGCGTGTAAATAAAAAACTAAGTCGTCCAAAAATTTTAAGGAGCTAGGAGCCGCAAATCTGACAACTTAGGAACGCAAGCAAAACAATTGCTTTAAGCTTAGAATCAAGCATAGACTATGTATAAATTAGGTAAGTATAAACTAGCTATAAACTAGGAATAGATTAAATTTTAGCTATTTAAATTTTCGACTTGAATTTTCCCATTTCTAGTTAATATTTTTAGATTTAGAACTACGCTTAGGTCAAGTACAAGTTTTAGCCATTCTCTAATTTAGGTTCCAAATCCTGCTCTTCCGGCTTAAAGTTCGAGCTTCATGTTCTCATAACCAGGTGTCAATTTTTCCATGATTTAAGATTTTGTTGGTTTTTTTTGTTAATTTTATTGTATAGCCGCCAAATTCTTATACGTTCAACCTCTAATTTCTGCTCTAAATTAGGTAATTAATTTTTTTTACCATGAATTTATTTTAAATTTAATATATAATTAAGTGTTTTTGCTACGTTTTCACCTATTTTTTTAACAATGATATAAATAATGTTTGGGAGGTACTACAAAAAAAACTACAAAAATAAACTGTAAAAACTACAAAAATATAGTTTCTAAATGTATAATTTATACTGATACCGACGTTTACGGTCAGGATTTTAGGGCCCTCAAAATGTCATATAGTATTCGTGATCACGTCATATATGTTTTGCTCTATGTGAATGGTTGCGATAAGAGCTGTTAAAATCACTTTTAGCCAATTAGCGCTTGGGAAAAAATTGTATATCCAATGGATGAAAGATCTCCATTTCTTTCTCAAGCCCTAATTGGCTAAAAATGATTCTATAAGGTCATAACTTTTTGAAGGTCTTTAGCACTGAACAATTTCCTTTCAAATGGAAGGGTTTTGACTATCGTGTTATAGGAATACTTAGGACCGCGCGGTGTATTTCGAATTCTGAAATTCTCAGGCTTTGGAATACCATTCTCACCATGATATTTAATCAAAATAAACATACCTATTTTAGAAACATACGTGAAAGAAATTTTCGTAATTGTGTTCTAGGAAATAATGTGTGTTGCAACATTTTATAATTTTTAGAAAAGAATTGTAAAATAATAAAATGAACGTGTATTATTAGCATATTTTGTGTGTTACTATAAACATTTGTTTACTGCACCTCAGAGGTTCGTTTTGGTTTTATCTCAAGAGTATTATGATTATGGTTTTGGTTTGTCATTGCACTTGTGGTGAGTTCGCTATCATGTCACACGTGTAAATGGCATGGCTTTTTACTTATTAGACTGTCTGTCTGTCTTATGTTTAGGTTTATAATTGCGGTTAAATTTTGTTTGTTTGTCTTTTTTGTTTTTGGTTGAGTTCATGTCAAAGCTACATACAAATTCAGTGCAGTGTTAACTAGTTCATGTATGTTTCTTTTCAAAAAAACAATAAAATAACGTTGCAGATTTATAAGTGACCGTGATGGTATAATGTTTGGACTAACGCTCCCGCGGTCCGTACTAAGCGCAACAAGATTTGTTTTCCTGAAACCACGGGGTTATTTTCAAAAGGAAAAAAACAAACAAAAAACAAAATTTTCCTGCTTCATAATTAAAAAAACATATTTTTTTGTCTGAAGCGAGCCTGTTTATCTCGTATTCAATTATGGATGATTAATACCAGTCGAGCGAACTGCAAATATAATTAATTAAGACTTGATAATAAAAATATTTGATTATTTTGTATTAAATCTACCAACCAAAATAAAAACTTAAAAAAACAGCTTAAATTATAGTGGTCAAACGGTCTGTTTGTTTTATTGCCTAAAAAACATAGAAAAATATTTTTTCTTTTTTACATTTTATGTTATTGAGTAATTCTTCGTATAAACCTGAGTAACTAAACTGCTCAAATATTCATGAACGTAAAAAACCAGAAGCTAACTTATTAGTTTTTGAGGTATTATTTTATATATGTAAAAATAAACTTTAATTAAAATTGCAGACGTGTTGACGGAAATATTATTGACATAAGATAAGATATTTATAATTTTTTTCACTTTTTGAATCTTTTCCAAGAATATATCAAAAAGAGTTATTTTTTTTTCTTTTCGATCATTTTCAAGGATAAATAATTATTTTAAATGCTAAAAAATGTTGAAAGAAAAGTTTCACGAATCAAATTCCAATATTGCTAAAAACAAACTTCCTTATTATTACTAAAGGTGAACTCAACGTGGCTGCAACAGTTGTTTGTTGGATTAAAAAAATACCGCCATTAGGTAACCACTCAAATCACGAAAATCTGACATCACTTTATCAGCCAATTTGATTCGATTTAATACGGAGTATTTGTTTGATAAAATAACGTCAGATTCTCGCGATTTGAGTGGTTACTTAATGGGGGCATTTTTTAATCCAACAAAACAACTGTTGCAGGCACTTTGGGTTTACTTTTAGGTCGATTATGCTGTAATTTAAAAATATTTTGGTCTGCTTATCTTCAAGTTGTCTAAGTATAAAATTTGAAATAGATAGATTTTATATTAACCCGGCACTCATTTCTGGGCAACAATTGATATTAGTCGGTGAAAGTGCTTCTTTAAATTTTTCAAATAGTTCTTACAAGCAAGCGTAATCGCAGCGCAGATGCTTAGCTAAATTTGGACTTTGTTTTTGCAATATCAACATTGTTTGTCAACACATTTTTGTGTTTGTTAACAGCAATTTTGTGTTAAAAACTATCTCCTATCGGAAAATATATAAACAAATGCCGGGGTTTTTTTGTTGGAAAAACTACAGTGTATATTATTATTTTCTTTTTTAGAAACAAATAACATTAGCCAAATTTACAAAAAGAAGTGAACAAATTGGTTATTTTGCAAAACAAAAAAAATAACATAGATGTTAAATATATCTTGTATAAAACCTTGCGAAAAAAATAAATAAAAATCAGCACTCCTTAGAAATTTTACATAAGCCCCTAAATTTTTCAAAAAAACCAAAAAAATTTGCGAAAAAAATACTGTAATTAAAAAACTTTAGGGTATGAAATAAGAGAATGAGGTAAATTTTTTTAAATAAATACTTAAACCACTATAATAGGATAGGTTCTGTCTGTAGCCGTAAACTAATTTAGAAGAGTATTTTTTGTTTTGCTTTATTTTGAAAAGTATTAAAAAATAACCCTACTTTCTTCAAATTGTATTCATAATAATAACGTGTTACTGCTACCAAAAAGGAATTTTTGCTTTAATTGATATTTAACGGTGTAACCAGATTCATAAACCGTTCTAAATAAAGAGCAAAAAGCTACACTCTGATTTAGTATACTGAGTTTTTCGCGTTTCTATTGTGTATTTATGATTTTTGTTTTTATATCAAAAATACTCTTTCCTTGCCAACTTAGCTACATGATTTCTGTTGTGATAGTTAATGACAATCTTGCTAATTCAACTTTAGCTTATTAATTTTTTTATTTATTACTGATTCTTCAAAAGCTTCTGGCTTTATTCTTAGAAATACTTATAAAACCTTTTGCATTTATTACTTGTTAAGATAATTTTTTATGGATGACAAAATTGTGGGGTTTTTTTTAATTGTTCAACTAAAAATTTAAAATTAAAAAAAAAATTATGAGCGACTGCTTTAAAAGATTATTCTTTTTTTTTCTGATTCAGAAATCTGATGTCAAAAATTCATATTTTAGATTTAACTGTGCACAGATTTTTATAGCAGTAATCTTATTAGTGTTTAGCATTAATGTATATTATTATATTTAAAATTGAAGTTTTAGGAGCTTTTGGAGTCAAACATTACACACCAGTAGCAAAACAGTGATATTCCAAATTTAACCCTACCTACTACAAACCCAATATATTATTCTCTCTTTAAAATTTAGGAAAAGTCTCATGTCTTATTTACAAATAGTTTGCAACAAACAACTCACAAAATTTTTACTGTTACAAAAATTCGAAAAAATTGTTTTTAAAAAAGAATTTTTTTTGTCAAAATTTTTTTTTGTCGCATTTGGAATTACGATTTTTAAAAACGAATAGGTCTATTATAAGTAAGCAATTTTCTTTTCCGACTTCCAGAAAAGCGGAAATTGGGAGTTTTTTGGCGAGAGAGGTAATACCCTCTAAATCTGTAAACCTTATTCACGTATACTAGCAGATGATCTCATGTTTTAGCTCAAATGTAAACTTTTGCAAAATATAAAAAGTTTGTACATTTTTTATGGAGCCCACCACTGTTTATTTTTGTAGTTAAATCATCCTGAGAATAATTAAAGAATGCTTATGTAAATGTTTTTGTTTTGATTACATTTAGGTCAAAACGTTATTTAAAAAAAATGTTAAAAGCATCCCGCGATCTTTCGCGTCCAAGTAAAACAGTTTCAAGTTACATTTTTTTTTCGTGTTTTCAGTGTTTATTGAGAAGCAGTGGAAAAAAAGAATTTATTATATATACGGAACTGTATACTTAGGTAACATTGATTATATTAAGAAAAACAGTATAAATATAGAAACAATCAAGACTAAGTTATTGCGAAAATTATGTCGATTTTAATTCGGCAGTTTCATAAAACTATAATTCTGTCCTCAAAACAATAAAAAAAATAAAAGCAGACGCCCGATAATCTTACTAAATTTCTAAGAGATTATATTTTTTATAGGCAGAGCCATTTTAACATTAGGCTTCAAAAGTCACCGGGACCAAGATATTTAAACCTGCAGCCACCACACATGAGATATTTCACTGAGAAGGCGCTGTTATAAACAGCATAACAATTAAACCTTCACGAATATTACGGATTGTGAACACACTTTGATTCATAACATATATCGGTCGTCAATAGTAGGTAACTTACTTTCCAGCGTTCTATAAGATTCGGTATTTTTACAGAAAACGCTGGGATGCTTAAATTTCGAATTCAAAAAGTCACAACATTATTTAAAACATTGTAAATAGTTTAAAAAATATTTGTTTTTTATTAGTTGTTTATGGTCCTGTTGAGAATATTTGCCTTAACCCGGTAAGGACGGGGGCTTCATTAGGGAAAAAACGTTTTTACCTGCCTCCTACCTGCCTCCATCAAAAATTTTGCTGCCTCCTACCTGCCTCCTTTGTGCCTCTATCCTGCTTCCTAACTGCCCCTAACCTGTATATGCTTTAACATAGGAGGCAGGGCCACCTGCCTCCTACCTGTTTCTGAGGCAGTTTTACCTGCCTTCACCCTGACTCCTACCTGCTTCCACCCTGCCCAGTTTTACCTGCCTCCTACCTGCCTCCAGTCAGGTTCAAGTTCAATCTTTACCGGGTTAATAGGCCGAGCCAAATATTTTGTGCAGAGTCAGTTTTTTTGAACGTGGTACATAAATAAATAACAATTTTTTTATTTGAGGAACGTTTGTTTCAAAAAATTATATAAAATATTTTTGCGTTGCATAAAATAATACAAATCAAAAATATATAATACATTGAAATGATCGAGTGATTTGACCTCTAATTTATGCGTAATTTCATTATTATATTTTTTAACAAACAGTGTATTCTAAAGTTTTGAATTTATTTGATAAAAATTGAAGTGTTCTTTCTTGCTAAAACTATTCCGTTTACATAAAGTCGAAACCGAATATTCTTTCAGGAAGTTTTTGCACTGACATTTTGGTCTGACGAAGAGTGTTTTTATGCGTTGGAGGATTAGGCTTATAACTCCCCTATCATTCTTTTGCTCCCGTTTTAGTTTTTTAAAGTTTTTTATCCTGCCTATCTTTAAAAAGGTGGGAGTTTTACAACAAAAATATGCACACCTGTGTCTTGCACCATCGGCTTAGATTAATTTAACTAAAAAAAGGAGCATTAAATTTGGATACCCTTTGGAAGAGGGTGAAAGGCGCCATTAAAAAGCCTAAAACCAGATACTTTATGGTTTCAAAGTTATCAATAAAATTTTAAAGTATTTTTTTAAAATTTTTTTACGAGGATTATAAATTTTTACCTATAAGTATCAATCATCTCGGCCTTAACTCTTGAGATTTTCATTATGAATGGACCGGTAGAGGAGGGTGGTTGTTATTTTCGAATCACGGGGATGATTTTTTTTAAAATTATTGTAAAAACAATTTAAAAATTGTTTACTGGTAATTGAAATCTAAAATTCGTGTTAAAGAATCTATACAAAATATAAATTCCGTAAAAACAGTGGCTTACGTAAAAAAATCAAAATCTGCCCGTTGTTTTTTTGTTTTTTTTTTTGTTTAAACTTCATTTATTTTACAAACGCCCATTTTATTAAATTTAAAACTTTTCTTTTTTTGTTCAAAATTTACCATGGTGGAGTTCTAAAGCAAAAAAAACATTGAATTTTTTAAATAAAATCATATTTCTAATAGTACTTTGTTGTTCTTAATTCAATCGTCGAACATAAAAAATGTTTTCGCCATTTCCTTTTTTTTAAAGTAGACACAAAAAAGTATCTAAGAAGGATTGTATTAGTGTCTATACAGCAACTCAGTTCAACAAATTAAATGTTGATTTAAGATGAATCTGAAGAAAAATATTTACCCTAAGTTTATATAATATTTTTTTTATTTAGGTTTTTGTTTTATCTATATATAGATATTTAATTTAATAAATAAGTTTATTTTTGATAAAACTCCGATTTTCACGCGGTGTTTGTTTCACGCGATTATAATTAGAAACTCAGAAAAAACTTCTCCTGAAACGGGAAACCTTTTTAAATTTAATAATTTCAGTGCATTACAAATTAATAAAAAATATGAATAGATTAGCGCATACAAAAATTATTTATCTTCGCCAGCCAAGAAGATCGTATAGCCCCGTTCTAATTACAAAAAAAGCAAATATTAAGGAGGGCCATTCGCACTATCTAAACGTTGTGAAGATTGTGGTAATGATTGATTACCTAATAAGGATTTGAATTAAAAATCCTTTTGAAACTTTTGCCAACTAGCATTCCCATTCGAATATATTTTTTGATTCATGTTGTCAAGTGTTTCATATATTATAGCCTGTTTATAAAGATTTTTTTGCACTTTTTAACCAAAATAAAAATTTATATTATGGCGCCTTTTAAATTTCACAAAATAAGTTAACATTTTTTTTATTTTGCTTTAAGCTACAGATACTAAACATCAGCAGGGTTTTTTTGAAAAAAAAAACAATCGTAAAATTGTGATATCATCTTTTTTTTAATTTGGTTTTTTCCCAATTTTTTATTTTGTAAAAAAAAAAGCGTTCTGAATTGTTATCTTTAACCGACAGGAAATTCATTTTTCCATTAAATTCAGTAATTAAAAAAAACACAAAATAATTTTAGTATTTTCAACAAGTACAACTTTTATGCTAATTAGTTTAACATAAATTATATTATATCATACAGATTTTTCTTTTTGTTTTTGAATTTTCTTTTGGGTTTTCTTGTTTGCTACGGACTGCTTGGTTTTCGAAGCACTTCGAAAGAATTCTCCTGAAACTAGGTTTTAATTAGTTTTGCGTGAAAAACACATATTTCGTCTTAACAGAGCAAAATAACAGGAGTGTCTTTTTGCCACGTTCCCAGTAGTTTTTTTATTTCAAAGATCGAGGACTTTTCGATAAGTTTAAGACAGAAGCTGCGTTTTTTAATGTTTCAGCTGTTGTGCAAAGAACGTGTTGCATAAGAGGCCGGATTTTTTTGCAACGTTTACTATTTTTAAAAACCAGTTCTTTTCGTATGTATTTGCTCTAAAAAATATCTGTTGCTTTACTTTAACGACTTTATAAAATTTGTTTTTTTTTTATTTTTCATAAACGATCCTTTATGTACCAAGGCAACCGCAGTATTTTTTGTGGTTTTTTTTTTGAGTTTTATGAATTTTTGTATATGAAATGTCTTATGTCTCTGCAAAGATATACGATCATGTTTATGGCTGTTTTTTAGTTTCGGTTAATTGTACGTCTTGCTCAATATAGAATTTTTTGACGACGATAAATTTGTTTTTCAAAACTGTTGAAAGGTTTTATAACGTTTGTAGTTTTGTTAAATTTATATTTCTTAAAATATGAAATCACAAATTTTTCTTTGTCTTTATTTAACGAAGTAAATTTGTAAACTTAATGAGTCAAGGATAAATTTTCGCCTTTTTACATTTTGATAATTTCACGAACCAAATATCAAATTTTTGTTTGGTTCATTTGCTCATGAGCCTGAATAGGTTAGAAGTCAAAAGTGAACCGGGCTTTAAATCTGGCCGACTGGTCTGTGGCCTCAAATTCTATGTAGTACTCAATACAAATACAAAAAAGTTTTAAATCACGCTGCTTAAATCCTCTCATTTAAACGAACATTGTTCGGTTTAAAGATCTCCAGAGAATTATAACGCTATAGAATCACTTCTGGCCAATGACAGCTAGAAAAAAATTGATTGTCCAATAAACGCGGCGACCAAAGGGACACATCCTTTTTTGGATCCTCCTATTTTAATTCCCACAAAACCACTAATTTTACCCGCCATTTGAGGATCTCTAAAATTCTGTTGTGATCAAATAAAGTGTGATTTCGCAATTGATGCGAACATTTTTTCTGTTTAAATAAGATTTTATTTGTGTAGACTTTTTTCTAATGTTTAAATTATTTAATACTAGCCCTGAAAAATGCTCTAAGAATAGAGCAGGAAAAAGGGGCGATTTCTCCCCGGGCGTGTGTTTAGACAGAAAAGATGTGGACTAGTCTGAGATGGACATTATTTGCACCATAAAAAATTTGTATTTGATTTGGCCAGCTGCCCACTGAATAAAAATTTCTACCATATGATAATAATTTATTTATACGTTGAACTAAACACACAGCACTGTTGCTTTTTAATCTGATGAAATGACAATTGAAAAAATTATACTCACAGCAATTTTTGACAAGCGCGAAATGCCACTTTTTCAATTAGAAGGTTATATATGTATGTGTAAGAAACAACTATAAATTTTAAAAAGTGGCGATTTCGCGCTTGTCAAAGATTGCTGTGAGTATAATTTTTTAAACTCTGGTCCAAACCCCCTTTTTAATCGGAAATTGTTTAGTGTCAGAAGGTCTCAAAAAGTCAGCCAATAAAGATTCAGAATTTGAATTTTTGACAACCAATGAACGCAGAGCCGGTCATTGGTCATATTTTTCATGGACGCACATTCTTTAAGCTAATTGACTGCGCTCGTGGAGCGTCGTTCCGTGAAAGCGACGTGAGCATGTCACTTCCCCGCTCTCCCTTTCTTCGCGCGGAAAAGCAGACGCCTCATTTACGCCGCATTCACCAATCAATATGGAATGAATGAATCAAAACAAACAGTAATAATTTAAGAAAAATCTTAAAGGATTAGATAATTCATTATATAAGTCAGAAAATAGAATATATTATCACAAAATATTATATACAATATTAGATAAAAAAATTTTATATAATTAATTAGATCATGTTTGTGAGTAATGGGCTATAGGCGTCGTTTTTCACCACATATCTGGTTGACTGGAGACGTAAATGAGGCGTTTGCTCACTTCACGTCACTTTCACGGAACAACGCTCGACGAGCGCTGCCAATCAGCGCAAAGAATAGGTGTCTATGAAAAAGATGTGTTCCATAGAGTTTGTTAGGGGGGACGTCTAAACTGCGGGAATATTTATCTCCTCCGACAACCTATCCCACGGAGCAAAACGTGATCACGTGATAACGAATACCATATGACATTTTAGAGCTCTTAAAATGACAGGGTGAATTGTCATTTAATCAGAGTAAAAAAATGCAACAGTGCTGTGTCTTTAGTTCAACGTATAAATAAGTTATAATCATTTGGTAGAAATTTTTATCTAGCGGGCAGCTGTCCAAATCAAATACAAATTTCTTATGGTGCAAATAATGTCCATCTCAGACTAGTCCACACCTTTTCTGTCTAAACACACGCCCGGGAAGAAATATCACCTTTTTCCTTATCTATTCTTAGAGCATTTTTCAGGGCTAGTCTACCACTTTTTAAAATCAAATTAAAGAAATAAACTTATATAGTATAGTATTAGCTGCTCAATGACAAAATGTTTATAATCAATTCGTTGCCGTGATATATTGTTTTAACAGTCTTAATATTATCGATAGAAAACTTATTTTTCGTGAACATTACAATGTAAAAAACTTTAATAATATAAATTTATAGTAGTGCTCAATTATTAATACGAATTTAAAATTATGTTGTCAACAGTTTAAATTTGAACACTGAAAAAAGCGGCTTCTACAAAATAATTGCGCGATTTTTTACTTTTTCCAAGGAGCTCATGTTTATTTCTGATAAATCAGTAACAACGAAGGAATATAGCTTTTAAAATATAAGCGTTTGAAAAAAATCTATTAATCATAAGGAGAACAGGGACATGAATCACAAAATTTATTCAAGTTCTCTAATTATAATTGGCGCGGTGCCATGGGGCTTAATCGCCGTGTGGCGCTCCCATGCCGCCACCGATAATCCAATTATATTTTTTGAAATAAAGAAGAAGAAGTTGAAAATTTATTAAAAAATTACGTACGTTCTCTTATTATAGTTGGAGCGGTGGAGTGGGCTAAATCGCCGTACCAGCAAGAATTGCAATTATATTTTTTAAATAAAAATAATAATAATGAGAAGAAGAAGATGATCATCAATTACAAAACTTACCTAGTTCTTTAATTATAGTTGACGCAGTGTCGTGGGGCTACATTGTTGTGTGGCGCTTCCGCACCACTCATGATAGCAATTTTTTTAAAATAAAGAATCAGCAGAAGAAGACGATAAACATGAATTACAAATTTTATTTTATCCACGTCCTCTGATTGCAGTTGGTGGGGTGCCTCGGGGTTTAATCGCCACGGTTTAACCGGAATATTGATTTTAAGATATGAGCGTTAGAATAATAGTAATAAAAATAAGTACAAGAAGATGAACATGAATTACAAAATTTTCCCAACTAATTATAGTTGGGAAACAACTATTTATTTTTTTAAAATAAATAGTTGTTTCCCAACGAATTATTTTTTTAAAATAAAACTTTAAATTAAGTTTTTCATTAATAAATCAAGAATAAACAAAAATATTTTATTGTTTTCGCCGTTTTTTGCACGGTTGAAGTAGATGGCCCTGTGCGGTTTCCGCCACCAATAGCAACCAAGCACAGCCGTCTGCTCTTATTTTGCAGTTTCTATGAAAAGCTGTGCGCTGTCTGCTCTGTACAATCCTTATTGTTGCCAAAAGGCTGTTATTGTGCGGTTAGAAGTTTTTATTTTGTTTTTTTCAATTTAATATTTTGATCAATAAATCGATAGCAATATGAAGCTTTTTTTACACTAATCGGTTAAACTTTTTCGCACCAGAGCAATTTTACTTTGACAAAAATAACATAAGGGTGGCATTCGCAATTAGTCTAAAACTAAACAAGTTAACACCTGATACTTTTTTAACCGTTGTGCCTGGCACAAAAATTTTTTTAATTTTATTTTAAATTTTAGGATTTAAAGGTTTTTTATTAAGAATACCTTAATTTTTTACAGCTGGTTACTTTAAAATTCCAGCAAACATCAATTTTGCTTTAAAAATTAAATAATATTTGCTAGTATTGTATACCTGTTATTTCAATTATACTCTATCATTGAAAAATGCTTTCTAATAAAAAGTAGGAAAAAGAGTGTGATTTAATTCCAGGTATATCTACAACACTGTTTGTTTGATCAATAATAAAAAGAACAATAAAAAGCAGAACATGAATTTGAATTTTTAAATTACGTAAGAATGTTTGACGTGTTGCTGGAGTTTTTTTTTTACACGTGGAGTTCTTATTTTATTTTGTTTTTTACAAAGATAAAAGTTGGGTATATAATACTAAAGATAACTAAATGTAAGAAAAGAAAAAAGAAAACGAAGAAGAAGATCGTAGTTATAACAAATGATCACGTCTGTTTACATTCTCTAGTTATGCTCGAAGTTTCTCTGCGGGGCTTTTAGCTTCGCCTCGTGATGCTCCCATGCAACCTTCATAATGTATACGCAAATCAAACCTGTTGATCTTGATGATTTGCAGTATTGAACCGAGTATTTAACAATAATACAATTTAAAATTTTCAGCAAAAACGGTTAAACATTAAAAATTTGATACAAATTCCGTACTTTAACAAGTATTTATTAAATTACTCGATTTGAAATCAAAAGTTTAACTTTTTAAGGGGTAAACTTGACTAATTTTAAAATATGTTTTATAAAAAGACATGAGTTAAAAAATTCTGCGTTCTATTTCGTTCCGTTTCCGTTCCAAAAAATAACCACACAATTTTAATTGGTCTTCTCATGTCCCCATACAAATTTACGAGGTATATTATTTTAAAACAATTGTCATTCACATGAAAACTTTATTATTATTTTTTGGTTTTTGATATTAAATGGCACTAGAACGATTTGACACTGGAACGATTTGCGCAGCAAACACCAATCGCATAAATTCGCTGCCCTTTTGGTGCGGTTTGTTTTAGTGGTTATTTGTACATATAAAAGAAACTATGATCGCGAATTTCGTACTGTGTTGTCAGAAGATTTTTTTACTTTTGGGATTTATTATTTAGAAATTTATAACAAAACCCAAAATAAAAAAAGTGGTTCCGAAAAAAGTATTTGCTAAACGTTCCAATGTGTCCATATTGGTTTTTGATAGAGTAGTAAAAAAGGATAAATATCATTTTTTAAGATATGGGCGTTAAAATAATAATAAAATGAATTGAATTGAAGATGAATTGCAGCATTTACTCACTTTTTTATCCGACTAAATGACTTTGGCTGCCTTGCGCCTCACGATTAGGATTTTTTGTTTACATAGAATCGTTCGTTTCTAACCCACAGATTACTAAGAAATAAAATAAAGTTTCCTACTTTACTTAACAAAATTAAATCTAAGTATTAGACATGATATGCAGAAAACAGCTTTTACTTACTTTGTTCATGCAAATATAAACCTCTTAAACTTATATGTGTAAAAAATTCAAGTATTGTTAACGTTAAATATAATATTTTATTAAAAAATTAAAGCAGAATGCCTTAATTTGCTTAAAAGTAAAGTAATTTACTATCAGTTGACCGTCTTGATTTATGATACCATCGATTTTTTATTTAAAGTAAGTAAAGTTTGTCAATAAAAAAAATTACATGGCGCTGCCAGCTGTTGCCTGTCACTTATAGATTATCATTTTCTTGTTAAACATTTAGAGAAATGTTTTAATATTAAGCGAGTGGTTACTTCTCATTAATTAAGTTATTATTTTTCTTAGTTATCTGTTAGTCCGGTTGTAACAGTAAAAAAATTGAATAATATATGCCAATATGTTTTTTTTCTTTAATTTTTAACCGAAACACTTTTTAAAAGAACTGTTTTACAGCCCAACAATCAAACAGTTAAACTATACAAAAAACATTTATGTTACCTTCCTATTTCGTGTTAAATTTAATTTTATTATTCAAATAACAACTTTACTTAAAATTACTGCTGCTGTTTAGATTTTAATTAAATGAATTTTTAACTTAACCCTAGATGAATGATATTATACAGTTATTTACCAATTACACCAAAAAAATCACAAAACTTCAATAAGTCCTAAATTTTCAAGTTAAAAAGGACAATGGATGGAATTTGAGCATGTCGTATTTGAATTTTTATGTACGCTGTTTATTTTGCATTTAAATATCTATATTGATACTTTCACAATCACTGGACTATTTTGTGATTTTAGTTTTAATATCTTTTTTTTATAAAGATTTTACGTTCACTGCGAATCACTATAAAAATAATTACGAGTTTTTTAAATGTCGTATCCTATTGTCAAGCCTTTTAAAGCTCTACTTTGTTATCTAAGTAAAACTATACAAAAGTTTGGTGGCGAATCTATAAAAAAATTAAAAATCAGTTACGATACGCAGCATTGACTCTAGTTTACTGTATATTTGGCGAATCTATAAAAAAATTAAAAATCAGTTACGATACGCAGCATTGACTCTAGTTTACTGTATATTTACGTTGGAGGTTACACTTTGGTGCGGAGGCCGCCAGACAATGACGGTCCTATATTATGATAAATTTATCTTATATTAAAAAATCAAAAATAAATTCCCGATTCGATGTGTAATTCTATTTTATATTTAAAAAATCATGAAAATCAACACGTTATAAGTAATCTAAATTTGATGGTGGTTTATTAAGGAGAAAATTTAGAGCTATTGATATGAGATATACACTGACTAATGTGAATTTTTTTTCTAATACCCAATTCATATTTTATTCTTTGTTAATGAATTGTTACGCGCTGTGGGTGTGAACTAAATTATCCTAGGTGAACCAAATGTTCGTAACTGTCAACGTAGGCGTGGTTTATTTTTCGACGTTTATTAATTTGCATAATTGCTCTCGTTTGGGGATTAACGGTCTAAACAACTTGGTCCTTGGTCTTTGAGATTCTCCGGCCATTGGTTCTCGCCTCCAAAAAAACCGTGTGTGCGCGAATATTACTGTAAAAATGTAAATGCATTTCCAATTTTACAGCAATAAGAAAAGTTGGAACAGTGCTGAGACACTATTTCTGTTTTCATTGCGTAGATTAATCAATTTTGTGGGCGACAAACAATTCTAAGCTATCAATGGCGATTAGAAAAAGACGCTATTTACAGCTACGACAATTTTGCTACACATCTTTTTTAAATTATAATTTTTTGCTTTGTTTTTTACATATGTGCCCTTTTATATAAAATATACTTATAACAAATACAAGCAAAGTAAAATATAAACTATTTTCTTTTGTTTTTGCTTTGATAAATTCTTGTTTTAAGCACAAAATATTAAAGTTGTTACAGTATTACTTAATAAACTTTCTAAATATCTTTTTTTTTTGAAAATTCGGCAACCATAATAATGTATTTTAGTTGGCAGGTAGATAATGTAAAATTATATTTGAAATCAATTTATAAAATAAAATTATATTTTTAATCAATCAAACAAATTTTTGTAAGCAGAAATGATACATAAATAAACATAGTAAGGGTTTGTAATTCGGTATGTTATTTGCTGCCAACGAAAATAAATCATTTAAATATGTATCGCACTACTTTATTTAAAAAAGATTATTTTTAGATTTTCTAAGAACAAATCCAGCAATTTTTAACTCGTAGTTATATCTCGCTTTTAAAATGGTCAAATGATGGAATTTTTTCCAAGCTTTTACGTGCCAGTGTAAAAGCAAAACCTGATTATGGATATTTATGCTGAAACTATATAAAAATTATAATTTAAAAACCAGTTTTTTGCTTGTGAGTTTGGTTTTCCACCTTCAAAACCCCTCTACAGCGATATGACAAGTAGTTTCAGTTTTGTAGATTTCAAAAATTATATGCTAACATATTTAATTTTGCTATTGTTTTTGAAATTACGTTATTTTTGTATTATTGCACATGGCTAATACTTTAATACAATAATCATCTGTAAATAATTAAAAGTGCTTGTTTTACTTGCTATAAAGTATGTAATTAACGCAAAATCTGTATCAAAATTAAGTAAATTGTAATTAAAATTAAAGATGTTTGTTTAAAATTTCATGGTCTATCAACAAATTACAATACAGTTTAACATAATATTATGAATGATTAATTTTTGAGTCTCACGTAAGGAAATAAAGAAAATTGAGATTTGAAAAATATCTTTACAAAGTTTAAATCAACTTAGGGTAACTGACTTAATTTCGGCCACCTTTTTATATTTTTTTGAATAAGTTTTTTCTGGCTTTTCTAATCAAGCCAACATTTGGCCTAAAAATCAAACAATAACTATATTTGTTATTCCAGTGCAAAAATTGAATATTTCTGTTACACTTAAAAATAAGTGAAGGTTTAAACTTTTTTTTGAAAGTGGCCGAAAGTAAGGCGCGTGCCATTTATTTCGGCCACCTACAAAAAACTGGCCATAACTATTGCTTAAACGATCAATAAAAATTTCTAAAGGTTGCAAATTTACCCTTAGGTATTGTTGTTGGTACATATAACTTAATTTTTCCTGTTTGCGAATTTTAATAGTTATTAGCAAGACTTTAAATAATTATGTCAAAACCTAAAAAAACAAGTTTTAATAATTTGTATTTTTTGTTTAATTTTTATTTTTGGGTTGTGCAACAAACTCAAACGGGCGAAAAATCTAATAAATACGAAGTACAATGATATATAAAGAGAGCAAAAAAGTCGCATTCTCACCTAAATTTTCAGGTGGCCTAAATTAACGGAATCTTAAAATGCGCAGTCAGGTAAACGCATTGCAAAATGATTTTGAAGAAAATATCAAAACATCAAAATTACAACTTTTAGCCTTAAATAGAAGATATTTTGTAAGGTTATATATTGCTTCGTTCTAAATTTGATGCATTTTAAACACCAATAGCAAAACCCATGCTTATCCAAATTGACGACTAACGTTGAATTAATTAAACAAAAAAGAGATTAATTAATTAACTTATCAGTTTTAAAAATTAACCATCACTTGTATACAATAAAAGCTTGATAAAAATGTTTTAACTGCTACAACAATATCGGTATAATATTAACTTTGTGTTGCGCGTGTTTCGGGAATTGCCTATAAGTTTAAAATAAATTATGTTAAGAAAAAATGATATTAAAATGATATTTTGTAATATGCAAAAAACGCACCCGTGAAATCTATGAATGAATAAATGTATCTCATCGAAAAATTTTTGAATTAGTAACTAGAGTTATAACTGATTCTTTTGCCAATATACATATTTTTACATAAAAATGATGCTTATAAAAAAAGTAGTCGCTCAGTTTTTTCTCAAGTGCCCATAATTAAATCCATGCAAAGTAGAAAAAATATGAATAGTAAAAACTAATATAAAAATATTCTAATATATAATTTTTTATTGTGCATCCAAGAAACACAGACAAAAAACAATTTAAAAAACTAAATACAGCATTAAAAATACTAAGAAAAAAGGATTTAAAAAATAAAGTTGATTTTGGTGTGTTAATAAAAAAACAGCTGAACAAACCATGTGCGCTACAAAAAAAATCGCATTTCAAAAAATTCCTTTTGTTCGTAAAAGCTTTCCAATTTTTTTTTTCAAATATTAACATATAACTTAAATCTTAGGTAAAAAAAAATTCAAAACCAAACCAAAAAAAATACTACTGAGTTGTGCGTTTTTGTTTTTCTATATTCATTTATTTTTATTTTTCTGAAATTTGGATACGCAAAGTTCATTACTAATATTAGTTCTGATAGTCCAATTAAACCCTACGCATAAATAAAAATATCAACAGGATATAACTTCTCACGTAGATTGTTTCCAACGCGACTCCATTCTTCAAGCTTCAATACAACTATAAGCGTTTTGTAAGAGTGAGAAATCTGATATCAAATCAAAACTAAGGTATTTAACCTCATTATATTTATTGAACCCTATTACTCCAATTCCAATCATACGAGTTTCAACTATTATTGTCAACAGTTGCAAATTTGATTACTTTGTCTCTTAGTAGGTTCTTTATATGACAACTATTATTTTATTCCGTTAAAAACTGCACTGTATGGCCGGACCGGAAGATTTAGGGTTGATGGAGCCTTGGGAACTTGGAGCTGGAACTTGGAGCCAAAAATAGGGAACTTGGAGCCGTAAGTCGGGAACTTGGAGCCGTAAGTTGGGAACTTGAGCCGAAAAAAAAATCGCTAAAAGGTTTACCTAAGCCTAAGCGAAGCCAAAATCTAACCCCAAACGAATTTTTTCTTAAAGTCTCCAAGTTCCCATTGCTCGTGGCTCCAAGTTCCCAAAAGTTTTCCATGGCTCCAAGTTCTCTGCTTGTGGCTCTAAAGACCCCGTACCGACCGGAAGACTCCTAAATGCTTTTAAACTTCAAAAACAATAAAAAATTTTTATGAAATCAGTTAAATCGTTGAAACTTAAAATTGAGTTTTTTTATTATTTATTTGGTTATTACTTATTTTCAAAAACCTTATACTTTACATCAGTAGTAATGTGCATACTGGAATGCCGATTTCCAAAAAAACACCCGGTTTTTGAAGCTCCGAAGCTTTCACCGACCTAAGAAGTTCCTTTTATTGTTGTATTAATTGGTTTATTAATTAGATAGTAGTGTCATATTATAGGGGGGGGGGGTTTTTGTTTTTTTTTTTTGTTTTTTTTTTTTTTTTTTTTTTTTGTTTTTTATTTTGTGTTTTGATTGTTGTTTTTTTTTTTTTTGTTTTTATTTATTTTTTATTGTTTTTTTTGTGGTGTTTTTATTTTTTTCTGTTTTTTTTTCTTGGGTGTTTTTCTCTCTTTTTGGTTTTTTGCTGTCTTTTTTTTGTTTTTGCTTCTATGTTTTGCTGGTTTTTTTTTTTTCGTTCGGATTTTGGTGTTTTTGGTGTTGTTTTATGTTGTGCGGTGTGCGCTCGTTTCTCGTTCTCTTTGTTGGGTGCGGCGTTTGTTATTTTTGTTGTGTCTCGTTGTCGTTGTTGGCGTGGTGCGTGGGTTTGTGGCGCTTCGGGCGTGGGCTGCGGGCTTTTTTTTTTTTTTGTTTTTGTCGGGTGCTCTGTGTTTTGGTTGGTGGTGCGCTGGGCTGCGGTTTCTGTGGTCTCTATTTTTGTGCGGTTTTGGGTGTTGGTTGCTGCTCTGTTCTTTTCTTTTCTTTTTTCCTCCACTCTTTTTTTTATTTTTTTGTTATTATATTTAATAAAATGTTAATTAATTTTTTAAACTACATAAATTTTAATAAAAACGTTAAATGCAGTAAATAATGCGGCTAACAAACTTTTTAAATGCATAATGCCTAAAATACTGTTTTTGACTGAGTTCCAATTTTTTTATTTGTTTGAGGCAATTTGAATCTAAGTTATTGAGCCTAAAATAAGGTTGAACAAAATACTCACTAAATGTTGATTTTGATTTGATTACTTTTCTATAAGCGTGAAAAACAAAACAAATTGTCGTTTGCACTTTGATTACTTTCCATATTTTTGCATTATACGTACAAAATATTTATGGAAAGCGTCTAATATTGTTTTTTTTTGTTAATTATTTTCTTAATTTTTTCCGTTTTATTTTGTTTCGCCTTTAGTAAAACAAGAATAATTCGTGCTTTATTTTTTTCTTGCTTTTATAAGAAAAGCTGTTGTTGCTTATTAAAGCTAACATTTACATAGCGTTCTCTTGATCTGTTATAATTCTGCTTCTGACTACATTATTTTTTATTTCGCCAAAGGTGTCATTTTTGTATTTTTATTATATCGCCGGTAATCCGACCCCAAGGGCCCCGGGCGGATTTAGAATCGATTGTATGTCGCGGGGGAACACAAAAACCCCGCGCCACACACGAGAAATACCGGACCAAAATTTTTTTTAAAAAAAGGTTGCCGGGTGGTCCTTTTTTTTTTCCTCCTCCTTTTTTTCAGTCTTTTACAAATTATTTTCAATTCTTCTCGAGAACTCTGTGTACATCGAATTAACCGTCGTGATTCTCCATAAAATTGTGTTTAAAATCTTTTTGTAGTTTTTGTTGTTTCCGTGTCTTTTTTTATTTTATTATATTTCCGGTTTATAGATTTAAATTAACCATCAGATATAAAACCAACTACAGACGAAATAAAAAAACGAAGCCGTACATAAATTTTGTTGGTAAAACAGTCATATATATTTATTACTGATTGAAATTGAACAAAATTTAAACCTTGAGCTATCGGCTACCAAAACTTTAGTTTGCGAAGTATTGTCAAAATCTGCCTGTTACTACTGAATATGATATTTTAGGAAATTCGTTTCTTTAAGGTACAGTTATCAAATTATATGGTTTGTAATTAGTCATTTTTCATCACATCCTCCAGTTTTTAGCTTCGAAAGATATTTTATTTTTTGTGGTCTTTTAAAAATTGACAAAATATTGCTGTTTAAAAACAAAAAAACCCAAAAAAATTCAGTTTTTTACCGGAAACCAACGTATTTATTATTTACATGAATTGCATTGAATATAATTAGCATTAAACACATTCACGCAAATTATAGGAACATGATTCAAAAAAGACAAAAAATGACGTTTTCGTTTTGAGGATTAATTGCTAGTGGCTTAGAAAGCCGTGCAAAACACGGAGTGGCGTGTTTTAAAAGTCGTCAAACGAAAGTTGATATAAAAAACATAAGTTGTTTTTAAAAACATATTTAGAAGACTGTATCTTTAAAAATTTTTTAAAATTTTTTTTTACAAAATAAATTTTTAGAATATTATAACCCGAATTAAATTAACATTAAAAAATATGAAGATTTAATCAAATAGTCAATTATAAAAAGAAAAGTCATATATTATAAAATAGACAACGATTATTTGGATAAATGTTCTGTTTAAGTTTTTTGTTCAGCATAATTAAAATAAAGAATTTTTTATTTTCATCTTTTTGATTTTGTTCGTAATAATGTAATTCGTACATCGTTTGAATTTTTTTCGTACATAACATCTAGCCACGTGTGAATAAACGATCATCGCACGATAAATTTTATAATACTACCCAAGAATAATAATATTATTTTTATTATTATTTACTATTATTATTATTTTATTTTTTTATTTCTGTTTTTTGTTTGAATATAATTATTAACATAAAATTAAAAATGGTTTAATATTGTTATTAAATCAAAAATTTCGTTTAACATAATGCAACTTTTTCAATGCGTCATTCATTATAAGGCCTGAGCATATAAAATGAGTTTTACCCCTTATAATGAATCTCATGATTAACATATGCAACTTCAAGAAATAAACTGCCCATAATTTTTCAAGCACCTATGCTTAACTAATAAATACTTCGTTTTTATGTTTCCTTTCGCTACAAAAAAGAAATAATTCCACTTTCACATTGGGGAAAGAATTATTTATACGCGTTTTCCCATTGATTTTTTCATTATTTCCATTTTATTCGGCGCCAAGACGGTCTGTTTTTTTTTTGGAAGAAGCTTTTTTTATTTGGGTTTAGTTCGTAAAAACTTCCATTTCCCTTTTTTGCCAGTTGCTCTCTTACTTTTTTAGAATAAGCCAATAATTGATTCCAATCTAACTGAAATTTTTTTAGTTCTTTTGCTGATATAAAATGAAAGTTTTTAATAATATTTATTTCTTAAGAATATTTTTTAAAGTTTACTGCAATAATATGTACTTTTGTCATAATCGAAGCCAGCACAAAATAAGTTAATGAAAATTGTTATTAAAATTGTATAATTAAAAAATAGCATTTAAAGCTTATTATTAGGCTTTCAATTATTTAAATAAATAATCAAATCCAATTTCGATTGGCATAATATAGAAATTATTCATTTGGCACAGGTTAAACTAAACAAAATAAACATCCACGTCTGAAAAATTTTGAAACATTATCCATTACATTTTTTTGCTTCATAAAGTATAATGAATAGTAAGTTAGTTGCTATGTAACATGGCTTTTAATATTATTTTTGAGATATGCATATAAGAGCTCAATGTTTGTTCATTTTTTTGTTATAAAGTGGTTTTATTAAACGAGCTGCCTATGCTCAAGTTCCTTAAATGGTCTATGTAACGTTTAATTGGGTAGTATTTTTTCTAAAAAAAAAACTATTAAAAACTCTGTACATAATATAGAGGTGTCGAGGTATCTTGATTATATTGGCTATTACAAAGCAGAATATTGTTGTATTTGATGGTTTATTTCATTAAAACTAGCTGGTGTTTTTAATTTTGATATTTTAAATTTTCATAATGAAAAAAAATTTTTTTAATCTAACAACGATTACAGATAAATTTTTTTGGAATAATCGTGATATTTTTATAATAATGTAAAGTTTTTACCAATTCAGTCGTTCCTAGCCTGCTTTTAAACAACTAAGTATGTGGATCTCGAGGTTTAAATTGTTCGCGTAGTTGCGGTGACTGCAGTTTAAAAAACACTTAAACCGGACTATAAAAAAACTGAATATATCGCATCCTTTAGTATTTCAAATTGTTGTTTCTATGTTCTGTTACAGTTAATGTTATAATTTATTAACGTATATAACATGATTATTACAGTACTCTCACTACATCAACGTTTGGTTTAATTTGCCAAGTAATGTATTTTGAATTCATTTAAAACCCATTTCAGTCAAATCACCAAAACATTCCAGATTCCGCAAAAATAATCACTCGACTGCGCGTTCTTTAACAATCAGTGAACCTTACATTAATTCTTATACTTTTACTTGCACTATAAGTATAGCGGATAGCCCACGTATTCGTATTTACAATATAATGGCGCCGTTTTTTCTCGGTAAAGGTGATAATACGTACAGCCCCGCCTTGTTTGGTTTTGAGATGCAAGCAACCTACATTGCAAAGTTAGCCGCCTCCTGCTTGGTTCCTCCTTACCTTACACCTGTCTTCTAGTTTTGACTGCCTCCGCACTGAATTTTACCTGCCTTAAAGTCATATTTTTCTGCGTTATACATAGTGTATTCAACCTGCCTTCAAAGCAGGTTCTCTGCGTTTTACCCGCTTTTTGAAACAAGTTGCTCTGCTTCTCAACTGTAGTGACAGGTTTTACAGCCGTACACCGGGTTATTTTTTATATAATATGCTTAAAAATTTATATTGCAATATGCAATTTTTTATTTATTTGTTTTTAATAAAAAATCGTTAAGGTAATTTTTTCACCCGTTATTCATTATATAGCTACATTTTTGGGTTGTAATGATTTGTTATTAAGACTCCGTTGATGAAGTACAACTTCATTACTTATCTTGTCCATACGCGTCCGGAGAAGCACAGAAACGCGTATTTGTTAACACTTACTTGCATGTTATGCTTATTTTGTTTAAAATTAATATTAAGACATTCTCATGTGACTTCCTTTTTTACTTTCGTTTTATAAAGGTTTTAAGAATTTTTTTCGAATTAATTAATTAATACAGGAAATAAAATGGTCTATGATGCACATAATTACACCCATGCGCATAGCACTAAGTATATTTTGCTTACTTACGCTGATAAACTTCGGTTTCATATTTTATTTATAGAACTAAATACCCAAAATCTGATACTGAATTTATTTTTCACATTGTTAATACTGTATTATTTGCATTAATTCTAAAACTTTTATTTACATAAAATAATATATCTGCAATAATTTTTTCCCACCCCACTATAACAAATGAAAATTTGAAGCGACATGTATTTTGGTAAAAAGTCAAATCAATTACCGATTATAAAATTGAAAATATAACGTCACTTTAACCTAGCGTGAACTTATTATTTTGGTATTATTCTTTATTTAATTATGCAATAATACGATAAATAAGAAAAGCGCAAACCATTTTTTTATGAAATTTCACTTCTGATTAGGGTTTGACCTAATCGTTTCGTAATCAGTT
This sequence comes from Microlaimidae sp. YZB2_3, assembly GCA_030248175.1. Classification (NCBI taxonomy): domain Eukaryota; kingdom Metazoa; phylum Nematoda; class Chromadorea; order Desmodorida; family Microlaimidae; species Microlaimidae sp. YZB2_3. The sequence goes on along the minus strand of JASAMX010003532.1, from coordinate 38,673 downwards.
CGTTCTGTCAAAAATTTAAAGTTTTTAAAACGTCAACTAACGCTGTTATTTCATATAAACCAAGATAATACAAGAAAGACAAAAAGTTTTAGAAGCTTGAATATTTATACTTTTTAAAAAATGCTAACATTTGTTAATTTTACAATTTTTAAATAAAAGTTCATAATTTTTAGGTCTACTTTTATTTATATTTTTATGTTAAAGCATTAAAAAATATATTTTAACCATCTTTTTTTCTCATTTTAGGTTTTTTTTATGATTTAAAAGCTTGTTTTTAAACTAAATCTTATAAAAAACGTTTTAGATTATATATATTTTTTGTTTTGACGTAATTTTAAAAAAATCAAAAAAATCAGATACTGAAATTGGCTAAAAAAACTGTCAGTATGGTGGGAAAATAACACTTTTCTTAATTTCCTGTAAAAACTCAGCTACCATGCCGTTTGTTTTCTCGGATGTGATAAATCAGTTTTTTTCTATTTCTTAGAATCGACTGTAGTTTTTTGTTGCTTTTTTATATTTTATTTTAAATCTTCTTAAATTTAGAAATAATGTCATTTGGGCATCGGTGCTAAGTATTAGTTGAGATGAAACCGCATCATCGGAGAAAAAAGAAGAAGGCACATCACAATGAGCTGAGGATATTTCAAATACCTTCAAATATTTCACCGACAATTCGGAAAATGGGACATTTTTCACTTTTTACTGCTTATCTTCTTCTACAACTTAGTTTATCGGAAGGTAAATTATATTTAACGTTTTATAAATTATTTTAAGACTGACTGAAGATTGTATTTAGAATTACTTGAAAGTGGGGTACTTGGAGCTGAGTGTATGAAATCTCCAAAAACCTATCCCTAAGCCAAAGCAAAAACCTAAATCTAACCCCAAACCTTTGTTTTATTTTCGGTCTCAAATTATAAAAATTTTGCGACTTCAAGTTTCCAGCTGACGGCTCCAAAGACCCCGTATCGAAATTTGGAACCGACGGAATCTGCACCCGAAAAAAGTGGTAGCTCTCAATTGGGAACTTGAAGTCGTTTGATATTTTTAAAATATAAAATCTAAAGTAGGCACTAACCCATTGTGTATTTGAAACTTCAAGTTCCCATTTTTATGGCTCTAAGTTTTAAAAATATAGCGATAGCTCGATGTTTTCATATAACTTTTTCCTATTTTTTATTAATTTTTTTTTGTTCAATAAAACGCTTTATATATATTTCTGTGTAAGAAGTTATAAAAAAACATCTGGAAATACTTAGCAATTTGTTCTTAACTGTTTTCATGCGGCACCAAATTTTACTTAACAAAAAATGTTTAAAACTAACTGAATAGAGCTGCATAATTATGTTATGTAAAAAAGCGGCAAAGCCTAGATTATATCGATTTCAGCTTAAAAATTGTTTGAATAATGAATAAACTTTTCCTATATTGCTAAAAAACAACTTGAAATTGCAAAACATGTTGGTATAAGACGCTTTAGGGAGCATTAAATGTATTGGACATATATGTACGTACAAACAAATCATTTAATAGTTACTTATTTCAAACTTTTATATCACATGAGGAATAAAAATACATTATTTAGTAATAAAAGTAATCATTAGCTATAAAACGTGTTTATGAAAAACGTCATTTATCCAATAAACGAACAAAGCCAATAAGAATTAATTACAATTAATTAGAAAATTTGTGAATTTTTGTGTATAAAGAATTGTGTATAAACAATATTGCTATTTTAGTTGCTACTTTATTGAGTTGTTCTAAATAGATTCTCTTGTGATTGGTCTAACTGATATTTTGTTCAAAGTGCTTAGGAAAACTAAAAACAAATAGCTTGTTTTTCTGGAATCTTTACGTGTTTTTTTTTATTAATTTTAAGTCTTTTAACAAGCGATTTACTTTGTATCTACATTATGTAACGAATCAAAAATATTTCACCCATCCTAAAAATTTTTTGTATTATCTAAAGCAATGATTTTTTATGTTTTTGTTCTATTGGCAGTGAATCATGCATACAAAACAATCTTAAACCAACCAAATAAATAATGCGACTTAAAGTTAATTTGTCTATTCTTTATTTCCCGTCTGTTTTGAGATAAATACTTTTTAAAAGTTTTCTAATTTGGCAAAGCAAGTTTTTACAAAAACTTGGCATATATTTAGATAAAAGGAAAAATTACGGTATTTTATTAGTGTTATTTGCAATATGAAGTAAAAAATTAGTGTTTTTGAACAAAGTAGGATGAGTTTTAAAACTTAATTCTAAATGGAGCAAAATATAACTTTAAAGAAATTTACGTAATGTTCGTGCCTGCGTAAGTGCGTGTGTGTGTGTGTGTGCGTGCGCGCGTACGTGTGTCATGCAGACGTGCGTGCGTGCGTGCGTGTGTATTTAAATAATGTTAATTATTTAAAAATTACTAAAAAATTTATTATTTAGCAGACCGCATATTTAAATATATATTTTTTAAATCGATGAAAAAGAGTTTTAAATAAAAATTAAAATTTTGTTTAAATCTCAATTATAAATTGGCAATCAAAATAATGACAAAAAATCTTTAAATACACTGCTCAGTATATAATTTTGCGTGTGCTCGTAAACATATGAAAATGTAAAAGCGATTGTATTCATAAAATAGCAAAGAGGAAATTTATAACGCGGTCTTTTGTAACCAAACTTTGGTTAAAGATAATAAATTAATGAATTAATTGTTTTTTAGCCTGTGTTTCATCCTTATAATTAATTTTTTTATCCCCAGTGGGCTTGGAAAAGTTGCGCGTTGCGTTAATAAACCCAATAACGGCCAGGAATATAATAAAGTCAATAAATTCTCATGATATTGTTATAAATAAATACGTTATTAAAGTTTTTAAAGCGGAAAAAATATAAGTGGAAGGACCTAAAAGTATTATTTGTGAACAGGTGTTTTTCGATGCAAAGTGAACCGAAACTAATCCCAGGCGTCTTCCACTTTTTTCGACAGGTTTTTAACCCCATTTTATGTTGGTTTTTTTTAACTTTAACGATAAGGACGCCCGGAATCAAGTTTTTTCCCGAAAAAAAAACACGGGCCATCTGTCGCGACTCCGCCGAAAAAGCGACGGGGAAAGAAGTGGCGACACTTTTTTTAGTAGATCACCTGCATGGAAGAATTTTTTATATTAAGAAAAAAAGCGGGAAGGAAGGGGTTATAAAAGAAAAACAAATGATATCAGAAGAACGATTTATGAATGCATTGTTTAATAAATATGTTATTTTACCTTGATTAACAAGAACATTTCCTTAGATTTTATATATACAATAGATTTTAACAAATAAAAATAATTATAATGAATTATGAGCAATAATAATGAATAATGAGAATAAAACAATAATAAATAATTTTAAAAGGTATTTAATAACTATTATTGACAACTTAATTTTTAAGCAGTGTTTTTAACTTACTTTAATTTCAGCAGAAAGAACAATTATAACCTAATTTTAGACAAAAATGCTTACTTTTAGCGATTTTATTTCTGGAAATAATTGAATTTAAACTAAATATCATATTTTAAAGCCGAAAAAGTAAAAAAAAGGTGTTTTTTAAGTAAAAAAACTAGTTACAGCAGGATTAGATTTAGGCTTTCTTTCTACTAAAATTGAAATAAGTTATACAAACATTTTTTAAAACTTAAGTTTCTAATTTTTGGCTCCAAGTTTCCCAAAATTTCTGAACAAATATAAATCATAGACCTCACAAAAAAATTAACATACTCTTCGAGCAGCACCGGTTCACAAAACCGTGTTTTCATAATGTTCAAAAAAATTATTAAGCACCATTATATAAATCTTATATTATTCAAGTATATAAGTTTAATTAGTATGGTAACAATAATTTTTAAAAAATCCATGATTCGATAAAAATTGTAATTAGTTTTTAATTTCAGCTTTTGCTACATATTTTATTTTTCTATTTTTAGCATCTCTCAGGAAGAGTCCAGACCTAAAAATTATATCTGGAACTGATATAGCTAATGATAAGCCCGATGTCCTATCTGAAGGAATTTTCCTTACTAGAAGAAAACAAAACAATCAAAACTCCGAGGCGTTTCTACAGTCTTTGAGAGACGCAACTCAAATTCGTTGTTTTGATAATCATTTGGAGGTTCACATAAAAAAAGCCTCACTGCCTTATTTTAACGATCTTAAGGTAAAGATTTGTATTGTTTAGTTTTTTTTTTGCCGCAGCGAACAATTTTATTAGTTTTTTTTTTCATTTGGGGTTCCTGAAATCCGAACTTGAAATTTAAAAAAGTGACATTTAAGACACCAAATTGAAATTAAAGCTAAAATCCTGGTCAAACTTGAGTATAAACTTTAAATTAAAGTGAAAAATTTAATAAAATCCTAAACTTCAATTTTTAATACGTCTAAAATTACACAAATCCAAGTTCTTTATTTCAGGAACCCCGTATACCAAAACCCGAAAAAATCATAATATTTTTGCAAAATAAAATTTAATATAATATTATGTTTACCTTGGATTTGATAATTCGGTGTTAACTTGCCGAGTGTTTTTAAAGGCTAACCTACTTATTTTGGTTTAGATTTTAATAGTTTTTTTAAATATAATTTTGTCTTTGGCATAAGATGTAATTAAAAACCAAATCCGTACTATTTTGTTTTTTCTGAATTTTGAGTGGGAAACATGGCTTTTAACGTGGGTGTTAATAGCGTCAGTGCACAATTCAAAAGTAAAATATACTTACTAATAAAGAATTTTACGTTAATTTTGTGTTCCGCTCTCTTGATTGGTAGATAGCATTTTTTGCCGACACTGACAGCTTACGCATTTTACTGCATTTCAAGCGCGCAAAACAAGGTTAAACAATGATTTTAAAGGCGTATTTCACTTTTGGCTAAAAAAAACTTGTTGAGATTTAAACACTACTTTTGTTTACGTCTGTAGTCAGATTAAATAGAAAATGCATAAAAATAATAAAAAACTTTTCTGAACGCTTTTAACTGGTTTTGAGTAAATAAATCACGAAATGCCATTATCGTTATCGATTCCGTAAAAACTCAGTATGAAACAGTAAATTGTGTCTTTGAAAATTGTAGTTGTCAAAGACAAAATTAATAAATATATTTTAAATTTTACAAGAAAGCAACAATACGTAATATTCAGTGAAGTTGCAAAGTAACAAATATGTTTTTGACTTATCTGAGAAGTTATATATTATAAGATGTGCCATTTAAAAATCAAGCTGATTATATCTTTGTCGTATCAGGCGTTGTTTTTATTGGTTTATTTGTTGCCTTGCAACAAAAAAAATCCAATAAACTCGGTGATCATAACACTATACGTTTTAGTTACTTTAATTATTAAAATAGAAAATTTGAGAAAATAAATAGGTTGCCTTGACAGTGATAAACTATAAATTTGTTTGTTGAAAACATGGTGTGAAGTCAGAATTAAAAATTAAAACAGTTTATTTCGGCGTTCTAATATTACTTGTAAAACAAAAAAAAACATCAAAGGTCTGCGACGTTTGTAGGTAAGCTCTATAAATCAATTGTAAGCGTTATATTATTTTATTTGGAAAGGCCAAAATCAACCGTTTTCAGACTCAATTCGCTGTTCACACCATGTTTGAAAAACGGTTTTATTTAAAATACAAATTTTCAAAAAAATATTTTACCGAACCAAAAAGCAACTTCTTTCAAACCTGTGAAAAGTTGAGTAAAATTCAGCAATGTCTGTGCGACTTTTTCCTTTTATAAAGGAATGTGTTTAAAAATCTCAAAAAAAAGTCGCAACAATGTGTATTTTGTATTGATTTTGACTTCTTTTTTATGTTTTCTAGATATCCCTGGCGGACACCTCAAAAAGCTACTGCTCAAAGAACACAGAAGACAGCGAAAAAGCTGTCTTTCCCGTTTTCACTCACAAACACCAGTCTTGTAACACTTGCGTGGAGCTACACAAAGACCGAGTACTCTTCTACAATCAGGTATGAACGAAAAAACGTTAGTACCGAGAAATTTACATAAACGAGCATCGTTACAAAAACACAAAACCGTGTACAAAAACCCCAAAAACCGTGTAGAAAAACACAACATCGTGTGAAATATATTATTGTCAAGAACTGAAAAATGTTTATTTTAAACAAATACCGAAGCTCTTTGTTATTATAATTTTTTTGTCCACTAAAATGTATCTTAAAATATATTATAAAATTTAAAACCAAATTAGAACACTTGACAGGCGTTGTAGTGATTACGTCAAAATTTATTGTCACGGAATTGTTGTTGAATAATTTACCCTGACACCCATTTCTGTGATGATAACCGCGCTAACTGTAACACCTTTCTGCAATGTGACTATACTTAATCTGACCTCAAAAATATAGGCGATACATTATGATGGGTGATAAGTCATTCATTTATTCACTAATTTATTCATTCGTTCATTCAAGAAGCATACACAAATACAACCAAAACGCCACTGACATGTAAGCGGCAACAAAAAATGCCTCTCAGATGTGGCATGTGTGCAAACATGCAACACAAGTACAAAATACATACACATACTCGCGTGTGAAACATACACATACAAAACGCACAAAAAATAATCGTCATACACTCACACACAACAAATGTAGAGGGTCTTTGAACCCGTCAGCAGGGAACTTAAAGTACGTGAAAAATTTTAGAAATTCGGAGCCACGAAAATGATATAGCCGAAAATAAAAAAAGCCGGTATGAGATTAGGTTTAGGCTTTGGGTTAGGCTTAAGGATAAAATTTGGCTATTTTACACTGTCGGAATCAAGTTTCTGACGTCCGGCTTCCACTTCCACATTTTTAGTACCAAATCTTTGCTCAACGACCCTAAACCCACACAACACACACGCAGACGTACTTGCAAAAAAACACAAAAACACACACTGACACACACGATTTTTCTCTTCCAAATAGCATATGCTTCAGAGCTCTGGCCATTGAAATTAAAAAAGGTTTTTAAGCTCCGAGGTCTATTTCTTAAATAATTTTTTGTTTTATATATTAGAACTTTTTTTCGATATTTTTGTTATTTTTAATGTTTTTATTAACGTTTAAAAAATTTTGCTTACAAAAAAATTTGGAAAAATTAATATACAGCGTTTTCTTTAATTATTCAGGGCATTATTAACCTAGGGTCAAGCACCGGAGCTCCGGACGCAGATTCACACTAATCCAAAAAAACGATTTAGGGTCGATTGAGCCTTGAGAACTTGGAGCCGGAACTTGGAGTCAAAAATAAGGAACTTGGAGCCGTAGGTGGGGAATTTGGAGCCGTGAGTTGAGAACTTGGAGCCGAAAATAAAAATCGCTGAAACGTTTACCTAAGCCTAAGCGAAGCCTAAGGGTTGGTTCATACTTATGTAAAAACGTCCTTTGGACAAAGTCCAAAGGACGTTTTTACATATGTTTATACGCTGTGTTTGTCCTTTGGACTTTGTTCAAAGTTTGTCCAGGTTGGACTCATGTTGAAACATCAAATATAGTAAAGGGTCCACTAAGTAGAAACTGCAGCAGTGCCTGTACATCTTTTATATAGGATCAATGATTCAAGTAAGAAATAATTGGCATACGGTGTTGTTTAGTTTGCATAAATATGGGTCGTGCGCAGCTGATTGTTCGTTAAAAATAATCAATGTTTTCAGATCTCTTCCTTTATTTGAGATTCAAGAATTAACGTATTGTAATCAATTTTCAAGAATATTTGCATACTTAAAATAATGTAAACTAACTTCGCAGGCAATTACTGTTAAGTGGACCATGTAAACTATATTTAAGGTTTATTATACAGTGCCAATGCTACCTAACTTCGCTGGCAATTACTGTTAAGTGGACCATGTAAACTATATTTAAGGTTTATTATACAGTGCCAATGCTACCTAACTTCGCTGGCAATTACTGTTAAGTGGACCATGTAAACTATATTTAAGGTTTATTATACAGTGCCAATGCTACCTGCCTACATTGAGCCCTCAGGGTTCTGTTTTGGGCCCATTTCTATTTCTTATATATATTATTGATATTGTTGATTGTGTTAAGTACTCACAAATTAGACTATTTGCAGATGATATAAGTTGTTTGCAAAATTTTCATCTAAAGACATTCAAACCTTAAGACTTTAAGAAGATTCAGATAGAATATACAGCTGGTCAAAAGACTGGCAATTGCAATTATCAGATCATAAATGTGACGTTCTTCATATTTGAAATCATAGCAAAGAGTTAATTTGTAAATATAAGCTTGGTAATAATGTAATTGCAACTACAGAATTGGTGCGTGACCTAGGTGTTTATATATTTCATGATATGAAATTCTCTAAACACTGTAAAATCACAGCAAAAAAAGCAATGAGAGTGAAATCACTAATTTTTAGAACATTCAATTCAAACTCTAGAAAAAAATCTTCTCAGAGCGTATAAGTCCTATGTTAGACCAATTCTGGAGTACGCTAGTGCAGTTTGCAACCCTTATATTTACAAAAAGATATAAACATTTTGAAAAAAGTCCAACAAAATTTCACTAGGAGGATGTTTTATAAATGCAAATTGTTACCTGTTGGTTATGAACAAAGACTGGATTACCTAGGTTTAGAAAGATTAAAGGACCAAAGAGACAAAAATGATTTATATGATTGCTTTAAAATTATACATAGCTTAAACAATTTGCAAGCCAATGATTTTTTTAAGTTTAACCTGCAGCCCACCCGTGGTCATCCCTTTTAAGGCTGGTTCATACTTATGTAAAAACGTCCTTTGGACAAAGTCCAAAGGACAAATACAGCGTATAAACGTATGTAAAAACGTCCTTTGGACTTTGCCCAAAGGACGTTTTTACATACGTTTATACGCTGTGTTTGTCCTTTGGACTTTGTTCAAAGTTTGTCCAGGTTGGACTCATGTTGAAACATCAAATATAGTAAAGGGTCCACTAAGTAGAAACTGCAGCAGTGCCTGTACATCTTTTATATAGGATCAATGATTCAAGTAAGAAATAATTGGCATACGGTGTTGTTTAGTTTGCATAAATATGGGTCGTGCGCAGCTGATTGTTCGTTAAAAATAATCAATGTTTTCAGATCTCTTCCTTTATTTGAGATTCAAGAATTAACGTATTGTAATCAATTTTCAAGAATATTTGCATACTTAAAATAATGTAAACTAACTTCGCAGGCAATTACTGTTAAGTGGACCATGTAAACTATATTTAAGGTTTATTATACAGTGCCAATGCTACCTAACTTCGCTGGCAATTACTGTGAAGTGGACCATGTAAACTATATTTAAGGTTTATTATACAGTACCAATGCTACCTAACTTCGCTGGCAATTACTGTTAAGTGGACCATGTAAACTATATTTAAGGTTTATTATACAGTGCCAATGCTACCTGCCTACATTGAGTTTATGTATTCATATTTAAATATCTGATTTTATATAAGTTTATTTTGTAAAATGAATTTGAGACCTATCGTTAAATTTTATTATTATTTTAAATCTGAACGCTTTTGATTTTTTTTCTATCGAATCCACATAAAGTGATTTAGTTTTTTAATTCTCAGAGGCTTACGGTAAAAATCTAGAAAATTACACGGAAAATCAGCAAGGTTTATAGCATTTTTATGGTTTTGAAGTAGGACGGAGTACTATAATTTTCGCACTCTTATTACTTTTGCAACCTTGAACACAATAGGGATTTTATTATTTTGACCTTGTTCAAAGTTGCTTTGTGGGAACCTCTGTAAAAATTGTATTTTGCTACTGTAGGGCAAATCACAAAAATGTAAAAATGTAATTGCTTTTAGAAGAATCTTATTAGAACTCCAATAATAACATTAAATCTTTTTGTAAAAATCTATTACAAAAATACAATCTTTTTTGTCGCTTAAATTTTATATTAAAAATTACATTGCAATTTAATAGTTAGTTATAGTTGCTTTGCATAATGCGGTTTTTTTTTAATTTAAAAAATACATTTTTGACATTCGGTAAAAACATCAAAGGGATCGACAGTTGGTTTCTTCAGCTCTATGGTTATTATTTTAGACCAGTTATTTAGACATGAATAAACTGCAAAAGCCTGTGTTACGCCTTTTTACAAAAACCCCATGAAATTTTGTTATTGTTAAGTTTAAGGTCTCTCCGGACAGTTTTTTAATAGGCCTGTTTTAAATAAAAATTTTGCAAATATTAAACTGGGGTCGTATTCTGACGAAACACTCATATTTACCCTGATAAATCAATTCCAATGAAAATAAAAAAAGATATATTGTAAATTAATAAGACTACCGCATATGGGAGTAAAAATGAATGCAATGAATTGTTTTAATTTTTTTTTCTCGCGCTTCAAAACCACCAAGCACAAAATAATAAATCATGGGTGGCGCGGGAGCGCCACGGGGCGATTTAGCCCCGTGGCGCCGCGCCAACCATAATTAGAGAACGTGGGTAAATTTTGAAATTCAGAACCTTCTTCTTCTTCTTCTTCTTCTTCTTCTTCTTCTTCTTCTTCTTCTTCTTATTATTCCAACGCTCCATCCTTAAAAACGATATTCCTCATTCGTTACTGATTGATCAAAAATAAACATGGGCTCATAAGAAAGAAGAAGGAATTACGCAACTTTCTTAGGAAGCACTTTTTTGATTTAGGTCCTTATTATCGATTTATTGATCAAAATAAAAAATTTGAAAAATAGACAAATAAAAACTCCCAACCGCACAATAACAGCCTTTTGGCAACAATAAGGATTGTACAGAGCAGACAACCAACATCCCCTCATAAAAACCGCACAAAAATAGCAGACCGCTTTTAATTGGTGGCAGAAACGGCGCCAGTTCCCAGCGCCATCTGCTTCAACCGCGCGGAAAACGGCAAAAACAACAGAGTACTTTTTTTAATTCTTGCATTACTGATGACAAAATTAATTCAAAGTTTTATTTATTAAAAAAATAATAATAAGCGTCGGTGGCGCGGGAGCGCCACGCGCCGGTAATTATCGGTGGTGCGGGGTGCCAACTGCAATTTAATCCACGGCACCGCGCCAACTATACTTAGACAACGTGAGTAAATTTTGTTATTCATGTTCATCATCTTATTATTATTATTATTATTTTTACTTTAAAAATTATAATTGCAATCATTGGCGCACGGCATCGCGCCAACTATATTTAGAGAACGTAGGTAAAATTTGTCTGGAGCGCAACTGCACCGCACTAACTATAATTAAACAACGTGGGTTAATTTTGTAATTTAAATTCATCTTCTTCTTATTATTATTTTTTATTTTATCTCGGCAACGGAATGATTATAATCATATGTCATTGCGCAGCTAAAACTATAGTTTATTAGGCTATTTTTTAATTTAATTCAAAAAAAGTGGTAGACTAGCCTTGAAAAATGCTCTAAGAATAGAGCAGGAAAAAGGGGCGATTTTTCCCCGGGCGTATGTTTAGACAGAAAAGATGTAGACTAGTCTGAGATGGACATTATGTGGACTAAAGGAAATTTGCATTTGGTTTGGCCAGCTGCTCACTAAATAAAAATTTCTACGATATGATAATGATTTGTTTATACATAGATCTAATCACACAGCACTGTTGCGTTTTTTTTTTAGTTTGATGAAATGTCAATTGAAAAAATCATACTCACAGCAATCTTTGACAAGCGCGAAATCGCCACTTTTTCAATTAGAAGGTTATATTTGTATGTTAAGAAACAACTATAAATTTGAAAAAGTGGCGATTTCGCGCTTGTCAAAGATTGCTGTGAGTATGATTTTTTCAATTGACATTTCATCAAACTAAAAAAAAACGCAACAGTGCTGTGTGATTAGATCTATGTATAAACAAATCATTATCATATCGTAGAAATTTTTATTTAGTGAGCAGCTGGCCAAACCAAATGCAAATTTCCTATAGTCCACATAATGTCCATCTCAGACTAGTCTACATCTTTTCTGTCTAAACATACGCCCGGGGAAAAATCGCCCCTTTTTCCTGCTCTATTCTTAGAGCATTTTTCAAGGCTAGTAATAATCTTGTGAAAGCACGTTGTTTTTTTTGTTAAATTAATCCTACGGGAGAAAATATTTATCCACCTCTTGCGTTAAATAAATTCTTATCCTTGAAACAATAGAAAAAATTTATCCCGACTTTCATCTGGATAAAATTAATTTTTCAGTAGCATCCTTAAGGTCTCTCCGGACAGTTTTCTTAAGTATGGAAAATCGCAATTTTTGGCATACGAGATCTCGTGAAATACAGAAATATTTCCATAAAAAATTATTATGAGTGTTAAAAATAAAAAAATTATTATGAGTGTTAAAAAGGCACAAATACCACGATTATAAAGTGCACATTTATTATATTATTGGCAGTAGTTGAAATAATTGATATTAAAAATCAGATTGCAACGAAATTTTTTTCAAAACCCTTAGAAATATGCACTACTCATTATTTATTAGGAAAAATACTTCCAATAAAGAGGAATTGTTACCCTTTCTCACCTACGTAACAATTTATGGAAATATTTTTGTATTTATGGTTTAATATACAATTTTCCGTAAAAAATGGGGGTTATTTTTTTCAAAATTGCGATGAGACTTTGATTTAATTTAATTTGGTAATATTTAAAGCTCCAGATAGTATATTTCTATTAAATTTATAATTTTTGGAAGGTCATAATATCTTTAGTATTTTTTAACGCATAAATAGTTCTGTCGTGCTTTTTATCAATTTATTTCAGAGGGTTTGTTTATAAATCGCTTTTAATGCTCACAAACCAATGGTTGAAGTGGCATAGTCGGTTAGCGCGTCGTCAAATTTTTGAAAGGTCCCGAGATCGATTCCCGCATAAAACATATTTGGCCATAATTTTTGTTTGATTTTAATAATGTTTTTTTTATTTTTTATAATTTTTAAAATTTATTTCACATAAATTCAAAAAATATCATTATTGTAAACAGAATTTGTTGCCTGCTTTTCGCTAATTAGTCAAATTTTCGTCATTTGAATACCTTAAAATATTATAATACTCTATAACTATAATAATTCAAAAATGAATTGTGTGTAAATAAAAATGGGCAATTTTTGCTTTTTATTGCAATTGGTTTACTACAGAACACTCCGCAATAAAAACTGTCCTGAGAGACCTTAAAGGCTGGTTCTTAGTTATGACAAAACGTCATTTGGACAAAGTCCAAAGGACAAATACAGCGTAAAAAGTCCTTTGGATTTTGTCCGAAGCTCAAAATCCAACGGACAACGTGTTCATACTTTTTTGTCCTTAGGACTTTTCCCTTTGAATTTTGTCCTTTAGACTTTGTCCAAATGATAAATTTCAAGTAGCATTCATACTTCATCCAAAGGACGTTTTCGCTTGTCCAAAAGACGTTTTGGCTTTTCTAAAATAGTCCTTTGGACTTTATCCAAAAGACGTTTTGTCATAAGTATGAACCAGCCTTTAACATTTTTTAACCCTTTACTCTATGCAGAACAGTTTCCACATTTTTGATGCACCATTTTCAGAAAGTTTGCATAACACGGTTTTATTTCAAAACGAAGTGGAAAGTTTGTAACTAAAAACTCAATCAACATAGTTTTTTAAAACTGACCGAAAGAGAACTTTCGAAAGATTTGAACAAATAATTTTAAAAATTGTAAAATTATACTAATAATATGTAAATAAGATTAATAAAATTGCGGCATTTTTTTAATTTTTATTTGAAACATAATAGCGTTGTGTTAAAAAATTTAACAGGCTGAAAATTTTAAGTCTCTATACCGTACTTTATTTTATGATAAATTTACTCTTAAAATATGTTTTAAAATATCTTAAATTTTTTTGATACGCTCATATATTTTTTAATACTAAATTAAAAGGAAGGTTTTTATAGTTGCTAATAAAAATGTACAGCTCTGCATCTTTTTTAGAAAACTTTTGTTTCGAACGCATTAGACTAAAGTGTTATTTTTGAAATTTAGGGTTATTTTAGCTATTTCCTATCTTATTTTGTTTGAAATTACCTTTTATATGATCTCATTTTCTTGAGAACCGATTTAATTACAGTTAAGACCTCGAGACAAAGGCCATGCAAGCGAAATTTATGTTTTGAGAACACATTTCGTTTGTAATTTATTGAATAAATAATTTTATTCATTCCGTATGTATTTTGAATGCAATTTTTTTCTCAGGAACAAAGAAATGCGGGGATTTTTAGCGCATTAATTTTGCCGTTTCTTTGTGTTTCCGTAGGTTTAAAGCGCATTAATTTGCTGTTTCTTTGTCGGCTGCCGTTCTATTCGCGAGCTTAGTTGTCTAGCCCGCTTCTGAGATTTACGCATATTTTAATGAATTACTGGCAACCGTTAAAAAACACTTTTTTTAACATGTGCGTCACATGATTAATGATAAGGATAACATCGGAAACACTTGCTAAATAGTCGTATGTAAAAGGGGAAGTCTAAAAATTCCAATTCATCATAACCAAATCAATTTTAAAATAAAAAATGATAAAAATATTTTCTTAGGTACTTTTAAAAATTCTAAATAAATCAAAATACAAACTTACAGTATAAGCCAAAAATATTACAAATATTACTATTTTTTTCAAGATAAACCCCAAGGTAGCAAAAAACTTAAATTTTAAATTTTATTAATTTTGAACAAAATATTAAAAAAGTTTTATTTTATAGAAATAGTAAATATTTTATAAGATCGCGGTTTTTTGTCAAAAAAAAATGGAATCAGTAAGAATTGATGGTAATTTTGAATTGGTGATTTTTTTATAATTCACTATTTCTTTTTGAATTTTACTAAATATAAGTTTACAACAGTTTGTTAGTTTATACGCTTGGAATTACTACAAATAGATATTTTTTTTTCAATTTTTTTAGAATAAAAATATTTCTAAAATTAAATTAATTCGGAAACAAATTAAACATCTAGGTTTTATAAAAAAAACTTTTATAACATCATACATAGGCTTTAAAAAATTTGTATGATTACAAAAAATATTGAATACATATTAGTGCACAATTTTTTGTTGCACAACAACAAAATATGAAATTACAAATTACAATTATTAAAATAAGATTTTTTTTTACAATTCGTAAAATTTTTAGTGTTACTGATTGAATGAATCTTCAATAAAATAAAACCTAAAATTTTTTTAAAAGCTTTGTTCGACAGTTTAACCTACAATATAACATAAATTTACTCCAAGTTGAGTCCGTGGAAATATGTTGGGGACATGACATTCACACGGTATTTAATAAAACCAAGTAAAAAACCAGACAAGAAATTATAATCAGTTTACATCAAAAACATAACGTGTACCACATAAATGCTACCGCACTGAATAGACATGGTACCTTGTGCGGAAGCTACCGCGATTCTGCGCGTCTTTTTAAGGCTGGTTTATAATTATGACAAAACGTCCTTTGGACTTTTTCCTTTGGACGAAGTATGAATGCTGCTTGAAATTTGTTCTTTGGACAAAGTCCAAAAGACAAAATACAAACGGAAAAGTCCAAAGGACAAAAAGTATGAACACGTGGTCCTTTAGACTTTGTCTTTTGGACAAAATCCAAATGACGTTTTGACGCTGTGTTTTTCCTTTGGACAAACTCCAAAGGACTTCTGTCCTTTGGACTTTGTCCAAAGAACAAAGTAAGTCATAAGTATGAACCAGCCTTTAATTATGGAAATTGTTGCTCGACTCAGTAAACTAAATACACTATTCTCCGCATGGTGAATACCATTAAGTGGTATATTCTATGTTGATTCTATAATTTCAGTGCAACCCTATAGCTTGAATCCCGTATTTTAAAACAATAAGCAAATTAGAGATGGCTGGTTTATTTGATTAAAATCCATACTATAATGATTGTCAAGTCATAAAACAAAACAACACAAATAACACAATTAGGAGAACATTAACAGACTATAGACTAGTTCTGAATAAGGGTTTTTTGGTGTAGGAAAAGGGTACAATGACAACTAGCGACAATCATATGTAGCGGGAAAATTAAGAAACAGCAAGCGACTGGTACATTTTACTGTTTCAAATATTTCATATAGTTATTGGTTCAAAATCTTGACCCATTTCTTTCAAAATTTCTTAAATACTTCTTAATATTACAAAAGCAAAAACACTTTTTGGGAATTTTTAGTTTTTTGCCGTTTCATAAGTACGACGCTACTGGCGTGCTTGGTTCCCACTTTTTTTAATGTTTCAATTACAGAAAATGGTTCTATTTAAAAGTTTGAAATGGACTTTTTTAAAAACTTATTATTATTATTATTATTATTTTAATCGTTAAATTTTAAAAAGTTTTACAATTAAAACATTTAAAAAACTTACGTAGGTTTAAAATTAGTTTCTAAGCACAAATTCCAACTTTATTTTTTCTAATTTGAAATCATTGTTCACTAAAATATTATTTTAGTGATGATTTCTAACAATTGTAATGTTAAATCAAAAAACCAAAATTTATTTAGCACAAACTGATATATTAAAGCACTTTAACACGATCAAACATATCATTGTGTTGCAATTTTAATTAAGTACAAGTAAGTAAGTAAGTAAGTAAGTACAAGTTCTTTAGCGTAAGCTAAAGAACTAAATAATTACGAATTTTTTAATTTTTTTTTCTTTTTGTACCCTTTCTCGTATAGTACAACACGCTTATTCAGAATTAGTTCATATAAACTTTTTATTAATATACTTTTTCAGCTTCAAAGTTTAGAGGGTTATATAAATACACGGGCACACTTTAGCAAATGCGTCTATAAGCTGAAAGATCAGTTTTTCAAACAGTCCAATATATTTTTTTCTTTTTTTTACAAATACATTGGAGATTGTATTTAAACTTTTTAACCGTTATTGTATTCGTCAAATAAACTATCACGATGGTCAAAAACCTTTCATTTAAACGGAAGTTGTTCAGTGCTAAATATCTTCACAGCGTTTTGACGTTATAGAATCACTTTTAGCTAATTATCGCTTAAGGTAGAACACCACAGTTATGACGATTTTTACTAAAAGTTAGATATCAACTTAGATATTAATTTTTGTCTGACAAAAATATAGTGCGATCGAAAGCTCAAATTATGATGTATCAAACGGTAATAGTCTTATCGTTTACCGAATGTTCTATTTCGTGATATAGTTTGATGAATTTAGAGCTCAAAAAACAGTTTTTGGTCATTTAAAAAATTTGATTCGCTCAGTTTTTCCTGCTATTTTATAGAAAGTTAACGAAAAACAGGGGACAACTTTTAGATGTGGTTTCGAGTAAAACGTAATTCAAAATTTTAAGACAATTAAAAAATCGATGTTTTTAAAAGAAAAATTAAATAAAAAAATCCTGAATTAGTTTTTCAATCAAATACTATTCAAAGTATTGATTAGACTTGTGTCTAACTATTTTCAAACTTTCATTAAAATCTGAGCGAATCAAATTTTTTAATTTTCATTTAAATTTTTTTGATTTGACGCCGAGAAACTACACTTCAAAACGTTTGTTAAAAAGTATTTTTTACGAAAGAGATCTAAGATGGGCCAGTAGCCGAGTGGTTATAACATGTCGGACCCGCATCCTCAAACCCGTAGTTTCGAGTCTTTCGCAGGCAATATTTTTAACGTTTTTTTTATTTTTAACTTTTTAATTAAAAAAGTGCTCTTTATTCAAGATACGCTAAATGAAAAATTTAAAAAATTGAATATTTTTGGTAATGAATTTTATTATAATATAATATATTTTTGACATGTATTTTATTGGTGTCATTTAATAATTGTGGACGATAACAATTTTTTAAGAAAAATAAATGTCAAAAATTAAATGAGCAGGTCAAATTACGTAAGTAAAAATTAATTAAAAAAGATCTGCCGTCAAAATCTAACTGTGGTGTTCGACCTTAAAGGTGCGGTGCGGAGTCAGACTTTTTGTCTGCGACTTAGATGTTTTTTTGTGAAAACCTTACCCCTGCCCCCAATAGCCCACAAAAATTTTTTCAACAAAATATCTCCAGTGGTTCAGGAGTAATGACCCCCAAAAATGGCGTTTTTCGACAATTTTGTACGTGAAAGATTTATCAATGAGTACAACGATTTTTGTTACAAATTATGCACTCAAAGAAAGCGGCTACTTTTTACTTTAATTTGAAACCTGATCGTTAAGATTGGTGCAATATTTGTCGAGAAATTGAGTTTCTCGGACAAATAACACTCGATTTTTTTGCTAAAAACACGAAGTGAAGAAAAGAAAGGTTGGGCAAACTTCACAAAATCACTGCCGTAGTTTGGTGTTTTTAACGAAAAAAATCGCGGGTTTTTTGTACGGGAAACACAATATTTTAACAAATACTGCACCAATCTTAATGATCAAGGTATCAAATTAGAGTAAAAAGTAGCCGCTTTTCAATTGCATAATTTGTAACGTAAATCGTAATACCCATTGAGAAATTTGTAACGTAGAGAATGTCGAAAAATGCCATTTTTGGGGAGTCATAACTCCTGAACTACGGGTGTCATTAGTACTAAAGCTAAAGCTAAAGTGCTTTAGTACTAAAAGGTTTTTTCGGGCTTAGTACTAAGGCTAAGGCGCGGCTAAACTGAAATTAGCTGGCAAAAGCTCGGCAAAAGGTATGGGCCCGGCAAAACGTTAGCTTTTGCCAGGAAAATTAAAAATCACTCAAAAAATAATTGACCAAAAAATGAACAAAAAACAAAAAAAAAGTGTTCACCAATCAAAAACATGATTATTTAATAAGATTTCTATCCATAAAATGGAGAGGTATGGTGGGGTCCTTTAAAATCAAAATTTTGGACCCCTCTTCTGAAAAACATCGTGTTCTCCTCAGAAAATTTTCAATTTTTTTAACCTGGCTCTCCTCCAGAATTTTAAATCTGAAATCTCTAAAGTATTTTGTTTTGAAAAACCCACAAGACACACCCTGACCCTCTTAGATTTCAAAATTTTCAATACACCCTTCCCAGAATTCAAGATGCAATTTACCCCGGGTAACCAACCACCTCAAACCATTCCCTTACTCTTAGCTGCCAAAAAACTATGCTTATCTGAAGTTAAATATACTATATTTTTACTTTAAAAGAAACATAAGTGAGTATCTTGAACAATAATGATAAAAGCGATTAAAACGAATTTTGGTTTCAAGGTGCTATGAATATGGGGTTTTATTTTTTGTGTTTCTTATTTTTGTTTAAGCATTGAAAAATACTAATTTTTTTGCTTTTTTGATGTATTTTTTTGAACTTCTAAGTGCTTAATATTAAAATAATCTTGTTTTTACTTTTTCATATGGGCATTTTGTAAAATTAATAAGCAGTAAGCGTTTTTTTAATAAAAAAATATTGGTTAAATGTTTTGTTGCTTTAGATATTCATATCAGAAAAACTATTCTTGATAGTTAACCATTTTTGATATATATATTAACATTTAAATTTAAAACTAGAATGCAGTTACAAGAGCGACTTTAAACCTTTAAAATTAACCCTAAAAATAATAGTTTTAAAACATAAAACTAAAACCTGATGCACTAAACGTTAAAAACATCTTTAGTGTTGAGTTTTCACTGTAAACTTAACAATGCAATGCCAAGAATTACCTTAAAAAAGGGATAATTTTTAAAATTTAGGAATATTTCCATATTTGTCAGTTTTGTAAAAGCTAAGGCTAAAGTGCTTTAGTACTAAGCCTTTTTTTGGGCTTAGTACTCAAGCTAAGGCGCGGCTAAAATAAAATTTCCCGGCAATGCACACCCGTATCTGAACCACTGCAGATAATTTGTTGAAAATATTTTTGTGGGCTATTGCGGACAGGGGTAAAGTTTTTACAAAAAAATATCAAAATCGAAGACAAAATGTTTGACTCCACATCGCACCTTTAAGAAAAAAATGGAGATCTCTCGTTTATTGGAGATCAATTTTCGCCCAAACGCTAATTAGCTAAAACAGCTCCCCTCAGAACCATTCCCACAGAGAAAAACATATATGACGTGATCAAGAATACTATATGACATTTTTAGAGTCCTTAAAATCCTGACATGATTTTCATATATTCATTCATCCTGCTCAACCATATTTTAGCATTATCTCAACCGTTCCCGTAATCACCTTTTCCCCGGTACTAAAATGAAACCTTCGTCTTACGGTGGTTGCATCTTCTCTGACTAATGTGGTGTGTAATCTTCACTGCTTTTAACGCTACGTATCACCTAGGTCATACCGAGGTGTTATTGAAAAGAATAGTTATTGCTGCGCACGCAGTACACAAGTGCATACTTTTGTTCTCGTCAGGCTAACTGAGCAAACGACCTAGGGAGCAAGCATATTGAAATGTTGAGGCTGATGCGCATTCAATGTACGGTGGTAATTATTAAAATTCCAACTCCGCACCGCATACAGTATTATGTTCCACCGAGGTATAAACTAGGTGAAACGTAGAATTAGCCGTGGTGAAGTATACGCTCTACAAAGAAGACGATAATACCACCGTGGGATCAAGATTTCACCTTGGTAACGGAAAAAAAGCAATTGCGGATTCTGGTTAATAAAGTATTTTGCATGTCATGTTGTTATTCTTATCAGTATTTTACATGATTTTAGTTAGTCATCAGTGATAAGACAGGTTCTCATCGAAACGTGTCGTGGCCTCTAAAGCAGAAGTTTCAGTGCACAGTCTACCTCACACAACTGTCCAACTCTTCTCTACTGTACCTCCGACAATCCTCAAGGACGAACTGCGCTGCACAACTAGACAAAGTATAATCAAATTTTAATTTATTGATTTGCAATATTTTTATTTACAAATTTTTTGTTATCTTCATATATCTTCCTTTTTACTGTGCTGTACTATACTTCTTTACTGTGCTGCCCAGCAAAAACATCTAAAACACCTAAAAGTCGAACAAATCCTTTGTGCGCATAACAGTTCATCTCATTGAGCTGTTGCAACTCGAATTTGCATATGCATTTCTGGATTTTGGGTTGTTGAAGCTGAGGGCACTTAGAGGTGGAACTCGGAGTCGAAACAGAAAACTTTGAGCCTGAAATAGGTAATTTATAGCCGAACGCTCTCCAAAACATATCCCTAAGCCTAAGCAAAACCTTACTAAATCCAATTCCAAACCATTTTTTACATTCAGTTCCAAGTTTTTTTTTTGATGGCTCTAGGTTCCCATAATTTTCTGACAGCTACAAATTCTCCTTTACTTATGGCTTCAAAGACCCCGTATTTATCAATTTTTGATGAATTGATCGGCACAGAGTCTTTAGAGGTTGCTCCAAGTTCCCCACTTGTGGAAGCTGGCAATTTCAAGCCATTAGAAAATTTTGGGAACTTGGAGCCGCGAAAAAAAAGAACATAAGCTTTTAAATAAAATTATTTTTGAGTTTAGAGTTAAGCTTCGCTTAGGCTTAGGTAAAAGTTTTAGCGAATTTTTTTTTCGCCTCTAAGTTCCTAATCTACGGCTGCAAGTTCCCCACTTATGGCTTCAAGTTTCCTCGTCTCCATCGATCCTAAATCAAATAATTTTACCTTTTAAATAAATTACTGAAAACAAAAAATTTAAAACAGTTTAAAAAAAAAACACACAATAATATAGTATATTTTATATGATTTTACGCAAAAGATAAATTTTATAAGCCATTAAGCCTTTGCTGAATTACGAAGATTAAACAACATGGTTGCGTGTAATAAATTTTAATTTTCTTAATATATTAACTTTTTAAGTCATGATAATATTTCGACGCAGGTAAAATTATGTTCCCTATTTTTTTGGCTTCAAGTTCCCTATTTTTGGCTCCATATTTTTATTTTTAGCTCCAAGTTCTCTCGGCTCCATCGACCCTAAATCATAAAGAATTGAAAAAAAAACTTAAACGGTTATCTGAAATAAACATTATTACTTAAAAAATATTACCTTAAGTAACTTTGGTGTCCTACATAAGGTTTTCAAAACCAACCTTGCTAAACTTGTTGACTACAGGTGTCGTTTCAACAAAGGTGTCGGTTTTAACACAAAACTTTTAAAAAAATTAAAAAAAATATGAATTTTTAATTTTAAGATGTACTCCAATTTTGAGTAAGCTTACATAGCATTTTGTTAATACGCAATTCACAGCAAAAACTTATTTATAAGTTGATAAAAAACAATAATCTTTACAACAAGGTTTACAGTTTAAAGTTATAAAAAACATGACCAGTTTATTGTTTTACTGGGCCAATCATACTAATTATAGTTATAATTTTACCATTTATACTGCACCGCGACTATAATTCGTTTCAACTTTTTTTAAACATATATAATACAAGCCCTAAGCCAAATTATCGTGATAATTGGTGGTTTTATAAAATAAAATACAGACAATATAATAAAAGGTTGGACAATTGAGTTAGGCTGCGTGTTTTTAAAAATCCTATTTAAACGCTTGTCTGGATTTTTTATTACGATTCGTAAAAAAACAGTGTGATGCAATGTAAAGCGAAAACTATGTATGCCTCTGATCGAATTTTATATATTCGTTGCTATTTTTAGTCTTTAAAATAAAATATAGAAAATTGTGCTTTAAATAAAATATTTATCTTTTTTTTAAAGTAATTTTTAACAAACATTTTTGCATTAGAACGATACCATTTAATTTCATAAACCAATGATAAACTTACTTTGCAAGTGTATTTCGGACAAGTTTTGTTGCAGACTGGGTCCGCTTTGTTTAGTGGAAAATTTGCCGCTTCTTTTGGTGGGAAATTTGTGATTCTGTCCATAATTTGAACCTGGTCAAATAATTTGTATTGCTCATTAATTAGCAAATATGTAATTAAAAAAAACTTCAATGAATTATTTGTAATATAAAATAAATAGTATAAATTTAATTTAAAAAATTTTAAATTAAATTTACTTCTAAAAAACCAATTGAAATCATGGATGATGTTAAATATTGAGCATAATTTAAAAAGTAAAAATTTAGGGTCGATGGAGCCGAATTTGTAGTTTGAACTTGGGACCAAAAATAGAAAATTTAGTTCCGCAAGTTAAAAACATAGAGCCGAAAGTTTAAATTGCTAAAACCTGTACCTAAGCCTAGACTTAAATCTAAGCCCAAACTAATTTTTTTTTAAAGGCTCTAAGTTTCCATTTTTCGCTGCTCTAAGTTTTCAAAAATTTCCAAGGAATTCAAGTTCTCTAATTACGGCTCTAAAAATCCTATACAAAAGTAAATCCCATACCGATTTTCCAGGCAAAATAAATGCAACATAGACATAGCTTAAGTCCACCATAGACGTGTTCTAAAAAATTTTTTGTTAGTACGAAATGATAAACGCCGTTTCGAATACTGTTAGCACAATCCTTTCGAAATATTTTCTTAAAATTTGAGTTAAAATTGTTCACTGAATTCTTTCATGACGTGTTGAGTGCACGCGGTTTTTGATATTTTTGAAGGAGGGTTTGTTTGAGAAGTCGCAATTACTTTAAAAAATTTGTCTCTCTACAAAAACACAATAAATTTCTTAAAAAAGGTATAGTTAAGCAGCTATAAACACAATTTCAAAAAAAAAAGCATAAAAACAGGCAAAAGTTTGGTTTTAAATCCAGAAAAATTCTGCTTCACAGAATCAACGTGCAATCAAAATAAAAACCTTTAGCGCAAACGTGAACTTAAAGAGAGAGTCCGAGAAAGAGGACGGCTTTAAAAGAATTTGGGAATGCAAATATTAACTGGTTTATAAATGGTTAAGATATTCTAAATTTAACAAAAAATCTTTAAAATAATTTAGTTACAAATCAAATTTTTACAGTTATTTTAAAAAAAATTATATTTTTACTGTTTTTATATATAGTTTTTTATCACCCAACAGAGACAAAATTTTTCTAATTTCTATTTTTCGTATCTTAGCTATAGGGTATGACTAAAATTATTGCCAATATTTATTTTATAATATATTCTTAACATGTTACATAGCCACCATAATTTATTTCCATAAAATATTTCAAACGGTTTAAAAATATTCCAGCTTAAAGTTTTAAATATAATGTTTTACCACTCTTATTCTTCAAAATTATATTTTTTAAGTAAGTAATTTCTTTATATTTTTTCATATATTTTGACGACTGTACTCTTAAAAAAAGTAATAAAAGAAAATTGTTTTATTATATTGCGTTTTGGTTCATTTAGAGTTTTGACACTTTGAATACAAGATTTTTTTAAACAAATTTGTAATTTTTAATCAAGCAAAATTTTCAAATGGCTTTTTCTGTACATTTCAATAAAAAACAGAAAATCTGTTTTGTTTTGTTTTTGTTTTTTTCCTTAAAAAACCTTTTAACAAAAATTATAATTATTGCAAATAAGCAATAAAAACCTTACGACTTTTAGCTTAAGGTTAAATACGATACTCTATAAAATGCGAGTAATAGAATAAAACTCAACGGGTGATAATGCAATGTGTAACACGTTACTCGATAAACTACTGAAGTTGGAATTAAAGATTTATTTAACTACTGCATAGCCTATTTTTAGATAAAAAGCTAACAATAGCAAAATGTTTCACATTTTTTCTCATAAAAAACTCTTTTATTCCACCTTTTATTTCTGGATGTCACACTTTTTACCATTTATCTTTATGTGACTTGACTTGACTTGACTTGACTGCCCGACGTCTTCTTCAAGACTTAGGGTGTGGTCAGATGACAGCACTGCAAATCTATTTGCCTTTTGTAAATTAATATTATATTGCATCTTGTTGAAAGCTTTAAGTTTTTTTTACATTAAAAATAACAGTGGTTTATTATCTATTTTGAAGTCGCGCATTAATCATAGCGGGAACACCGAAATTCGATTTGTTAGAAGACTGGCTATCTCTTTTTTGGATTTTTTTGTGGTCACGTGTTTCGCCATAAAATAAGAATGCGACAAAAATTAAGTGACTTATAAAAACTTACAGTTTAATTTAAAGTATTAAAAATAATACTATACATCAATTTTCAGCCCTTCAGAGACTTTCACTAACTTGGGGAAATTTCAGGCACTAACCATTACCAATTTTCTCCTTTTTGTTTAAATTAAATTTAAATTCAAAAATCCAAAGCTAACTAAAACGAATTAAATCCAAAAATATATAACATAATAAATATGTGAAAATCCTGTATAATAAGTACCGCTGGTGTATATGCCCTTGTAATGGCATATTTTCACAATATACTATTGATATCGATTTTTTTTTCAATTAAACCATTATAATCGCAGATTTTTAAAATATACTATTGTTATCAATTTTTTTTATTGATATCAATTATCCCATTTCGGCATAAACGTAATATTGATGAAAAATCAAGATCAGAGTACAAAAAAATTTGCAAAGTATACAAAAATAAAGTTAGAGATTTTTAACACTAGTAAAAATCGGCATAAGCGTAATATTGATGAAAAATCAAGATCAGAGTACAAAAAAATTTGCAAAGTATACAAAAATAAAGTTAGAGATTTTTAACACTAATAAAGAGACAAAAATTTTAAATTCAGGGGGTTTAAACAATTTTTATAAATTTGTTAATAGTAAAACCAAAACAAAACAAATTATCCCACCAATTAAAAGGGAAAATGGGACTTTTGTAACTAAAGAGTGTGAAAAAGTTTTTGGAAATTACTTTGTTTCCGTTTTTACTGATGATGATGACACCTTACCAAATTTTAATCCACCAAATTTAGGGAAGTTAGACAACATGATATTTACCACAAAGAAGGTATTTAAAGCCCTAAAAAAACTCTCAAACAAATTGTCTAGAACACCTGACTGTTTTACAACTTACTTTTTAAAATGCTTGGCCAAAGTTATTGCTGAACTTTTGGCAATAATCTTTCAGATGTCTTTTGATTTTGGAGAATTACCACCTGATTGGAAAATAGCTTTATTAAACTTACTGTTAAAAAAAGGCACCAAAGGCCTAAAAAAATTTTTTCGTCCAATTTCACTTACATTTTTTTCATGTAAACTAATGGAGCAGCTTGTAAAAAAAGAACTCTTTGTTTTTTTCCATATCATTTTGTCCATATCATCCATATCAACATGGTTTTTAAGCAAAAAGTTCCACAATAACACAGCTGTTGGAAACATTTAATGAGTGGACACTGGCACTAAAAGATAAACTTCTAATCGATGTCATATACTTAGATTTTGCCAAGGCTTTGACACCATGTCACATTAAAAAACTGTTATATAAGCTAGAAAAAAATTTAATGTTTCTGGTAAATTTTTAAAATGGATAAAAGAATTTTTAGTTGGGCGGAATATTAAAGTTGTAATTAATGACTCAGTATCCAAATCATTTCCTGTAAAAAGTTCAGTCCCTCAGGGTTCTGTTTTGGGCCCATTTCTATTTCTTATATATATTATTGATATTGTTGATTGTGTTAAGTACTCACAAATTAGACTATTTGCAGATGATATAAGTTGTTTGCAAAATTTTCATCTAAAGACATTCACACCTTAAGACTTTAAGAAGATTCAGATAGAATATACAGATGGTCAAAAGACTGGCAATTGCAATTATCAGATCATAAATGTGAAGTTCTTCATATTTGAAATCATAGCAAAAAGTTAATTTTTAAATATAAGCTTGGTAATAATGTAATTGCAACTACAGAATTGGTGCGTGACCTAGGTGTTTATATATTTCATGATATGAAATTCTCTAAACACTGTAAAATCACAGCAGAAGAAGCAATGAGAGTGAAATCACTAATTTTTAGAACATTCAATTCAAACTCTAGAAAAAAATCTTCTCAGAGCGTATAAGTCCTATGTTAGACCAATTCTGGAGTACGCTAGTGCAGTTTGAAACCCTTATTTACAAAAAGATATAAACATTTTGAAAAAAGTCCAACAAAATTTCACTAGGAGGATGTTTTATAAATGCAAATTGTTACCTGTTGGTTATGAATGAACAAAGACTGGATTACCTAGGTTTAGAAAGATTAAAGGACCAAAGAGACAAAAATGATTTATATGATTGCTTTAAAATTATACATAGCTTAAACAATTTGCAAGCCAATGATTTTTTTAAGTTTAACCTGCAGCCCACCCGTGGTCATCCTTCTTAAGGTTGGTTCATACTTATGTAAAAACGTCCTTTGGACAAAGTCCAAAGGACAAATACAGCGTATAAACGTATGTAAAAACGTCCTTTGGACTTTGTCCAAAGGACGTTTTTACATAAGTAGGAACCAGCCTTAAATTGGTTTTTGAAGAAAGTCGAATTAATGCAAGGAAATTTTTTTTTGCAAATAGGGTCGTTACACCTTGGAATAATCCACTCCCTTCTCAAGTAACTGTCGATTCTTTGGATGAATTCAAGAAAAGTTCTAAAACCGACTTAAATAAGCGCTCTTTTTGAGCCTTTAAAGTCGTTTCAGATAGCTATGTTGATATTTTTTTAGAATTATAGTTTATGTTGGCCGCGATTAAGTCGCAAATTTGATGTTGTTGATAAAAAAAGAAAAGGAAAAAAAGAAAAAGGAAATTAAAAAGTAATGATGATACAGTAGAATTAAACTGTGCATAGACTATGCATAGTAAAATATTAATTCTGTTATCTGATCATTAATTTAAAAAAAACACAAAATAATCGCAGCACCCACACAAAAATCCCTGCGAATTGAAATAGATTCTAGGACACGAGGGTACTGGACACGAGGGTACTGGACACGAGGGTACTGGACACGAGGGTACTGGACACGAAGGTACTGAGCTAAGAAAAAATACGTTTGCCACAAATATGTAAATTTTTTAGACTAAATGAGCTGAGCTGAGCTGAGTTAAATTTTAATCGTTTGAACGTGTAGACAATTAAACGTTACATAAAATCGCTTGGTTTTTAATGATAAATAACATTTTTTCTTGCTTAAATATTATACAACTTAATAATAAAAACTACGTAAATAGTTTTAAAAAACATCATACTAAACCACGAAATTTTTAAAAGTTATTTTACACACAGTTTAAAATTAAAATAATTGAGTTTTTATGATAAAATCTTTGGAAAAATAACTTCTGCAAAAATAGGTTGTGGCAGTAGAAATGTAAAAAATAACTTCTTGCCTTTTTTAATTCACTCTAGCTTAAGGAATTCACTTGAACACATGTTTATCATTTAAGACAAGGCAAACAAAATGTGCTTTTAATAAAAAAAAATATACAATCGTAAGATTTTTCATGTATGATATTTTATGCATTTCAATCTAAGTATAGAGTCGTCAGTAAAATATTTAAACAACGGATCTTTGGAAGTCTTCGAAACCCCATCATCGCACGGTAAATTTTATTTCCCTAAGCCTAAGCAAAACCCAAAAATTAAGCTAAACTTTATCATAATATTTCAAAAATAGTGTACTTTTAAAAAATACCGAATAATTTACTGTTAAAAAAGGCAAGCAATCGTTTTTCGGAAAATATATTACTAAAATGTTTGTGAAAGGTTATTAAATTCATTTTTTCTACACTCCACGAAAAATAACCACAAAAATTTTTGACAGCACAATCAAAGCATAACGACAACCTATTCTCAGCATTTTTAAAGCTAGTCATTATATAAAATTATGCAGGAAAATGTAGACAAATTACACGAAAATGTTTTAATGTTATAATATTATTATTTTTGTTTTATGTCTTCTCAAAAATTTTATTTTTATAATCCTACCTTTTATAAGTCAGTCAAACAAACTATGATATTTAAGTAAAACAAACTATAGTTATGCAATAAGTTTATTCCGATTTATGCCGGAAGGTTATATTTTTCGCTCGTCAGTACCCTCGTGTCCAGTACCCTCGTGTCCCCCTTGCATAATGAATCGATTTTGCTGCGAGTTTGTGGTGAACGCAATTTTTTTAAGCCCAGTACCTTCGTGTCCAGTACCCTCGTGTCCAGTACCCTCGTGTCCAGTACCCTCGTGTCCAGTACCCTCGTGTCCAGTACCCTCGTGTCCAGTACCCTCGTGTCCCGTTCCCGGTTTTATATATTGAGAGCGAACAAATTATTCATATTTATATGACGACAAATCACAAAAATCAGTTTGAATTAAAACGGTAAGTAATCCATTATAATAAAAGTGCTACTTTAATAGTCTAGTTTTAAAGTATGCTATAAAGGCATACACAGGCGCCGCTTTTTATACCGGAGCTGAAAAATTTTCGTTATATTATATACCTTTGTAAAAACGATTCACAATTGGTTTTTTAACTTTTTATTATTTATAAAAATGGAGTGAAAGTCATTTATATTTTTGACAAAAATTTTTTTCTGATAGAAAACGCGACCAATATTTTTATTATGTTGGTATTATGCTGGTTACGTGTATTTTATATCATTTTTATTTGACATACACTGTACATAATTTTTTTTTGTTTTTTGCAGCATAGTATTTTAAATTATTACAATACTTTTAAGAAATTAGTTTTTTTTTCAGTATTAAAAACAATGATAAAAGAACAACATAAAAGCATTCAGTCTTGTTTATTGTTTTTTAACACGTTAAAAAATAAATTCTGCATAAATTTCAAACTTTTCATAAAATTTTTAAAAAAAACTGTAGTTATTTCAAAAATATATAACTAAAAATAGAAGAAAAAAATATGTGACTTGATATACTGCTGAGACACATATAATGATCTAATTAAATTAGAGCAGATCTTAGTCAAACCCTCAATTAAACCCTAATTAGACTCTCTGAAAAAAATTGATTTTTAATAAAAAAAACGTTCGTTTAAAATTTCATAAAAAAAGTAATTATTTGAATTTTATTAGGCAGCAATTGTGAATCTTATGTGAATGAGAAATAATAAGAAATGTTAAATTCTTTATTTTACAAAACTAAAGTCTCTAAAAAAACAAAAAAATTCAGGAGTGCATATCTCACTAACGATACAGTTATTTTATGCAAAAGTTTGATTAGTTTACAAAACTTTTATTAGTTTTATTACAAGATTTATTTTATATGTTTAGTTTAATGTTAGCTATCGGTGATATAATTATTCTTTGTCCCTTTGGGATTGTTTTGGTTCAAAAATTGCTGCAAATCAGCAGAAGGAATTCCGCGCCACCGCCGCTCAGTGCTAAGCTTCACGCGGACCGGAAGTGAAACTAAACGGGACTGGCGTGGAATCCCTTGTGTGGATTTGCAGCGGAAAAATTCCCAAAGGGTTAAACCAATCGTAGGCTCTAGCGAGATATACTTACCTGAAAATTTTTTCAAGACTTAATTACTTTTCAACAGTCTTTAATAGTTTATGAAGTAATTTTAAGTGATTTAAAAGTGACCTTTTTTCTGAGGGTCTTAATAAAGACGCGTTTTCATTGAGGCTCTATAACTCCTATAGGGGCGCGCTATAATGAGATCCACGACACTCCCTAGTGGGACCACATTTCAGTAACAAATCCCCAATAAGTAAATTTGAGAGCCCTAACTAGGGCGTGCTTTAGTTAGGGCGTGCCCAAGATAGGACAGTAAATTTGTTCGAACCATATGTGATGTCACATTTTTTTTAAATTTTTTATGTTATACATTTTTACTTTTTTGTAAAGCTGGAGTGTAACAACTAAGTTTCGGAGATCCTTTAAAGTTTACCAGTATCTATTTTTTTAACTTGAGTTTGATACATTATATAGCTTAAATAGTAGGAAATAGGTAATTGATTACTCATTTAAATATACAATTTTGACGTTTACTAAACGAAATTTTTTAGAAAGAATAAGTTTATTAACGCTTGAGTAATTCTTAAAATTAAGTTTTGTATTCCTGCAAGAATGTTTGATTTAATAAAATTAGAGCCAGAGTTTATAGAACGCAAAATTTATAGCTAGAAATAAAACTAAATAATAAGTAAAAGGATTTTTGAAAGTTTTTAGACGCCGTAAAATTTTTAGACGCCATAAAATTAAAAATTCTGACCTTACTACGAACGTAAATAATCTAAATATAAGTTACTTGTCTGATGAGTTAAACAGCGCTAAACTAAAACAATGTTTACACAAAATTTTACTAAGGACTGACTGCGTCATTTAAAAGAACAGTTAAAAAATACCTGACGCGTTTTCGCACTGAGACATTATTAATAACGCTGTGCTACACATCAGACAAGTAACTTATTTAGAATATCCACCTTTTTAATAGGGCTTAGACTTCTTAGTTTTACGGCCTTTAAAAATGCTTTCAAAAATCTTATTATTTATTATTAATTTTAATTTTATTTGCACGTTTTGCTTCTTTTTACTAAACTCTGGCTTCAATTTCATTAAATCAAAGAATCTTGTAGGGACACCGAGCTTGATTTTAAAAAATTACTGAAACGTTTATAAATTTTATTTTTCAAAAAGTTTCGATTACTATGAGTCAAAACTGTACATTAAAATAAGCAACCAATCGCAATTTTCCCACCATTTAAGCTGATAACTTTATCAAACTCAAGCTATACAAAAAATACATACTAGCAAACTTTAAAGGATCTCTTATATTTAAGTAATGCGCAATGACGCAAAATTCTAAGAATTTGTGAATTTTTGGTTTCCTAATTCAGTTCCAAAAATAATCTCCCTTTCTACTTCCTGGAATTATATTCCGGTTTTTTAAGCTTATATCTGGAAACGGTTAACTTTTATGTCAGTTATTTTTTACAAAACCCGGATTTTTCTGGCGATATAACTTGGCTGCAGAGGGAGCCGGATAAAAGCTTTCAGAGTCTGAATTTTTTCCTCCGTTCCTTCAGCGAAGTTTTTTTTTTGTCCGGCACAAATTTATTCCGCGCGGCGCGCCGGAGAGGGGGAGAGAGAGCGAATAGCGATCGAGTTTAGTTTTTTTAACGCCGTGTCTGCACAGATCGATAAAGGTGTCTGGGCTTGGTGCGTTTTTTTTCCTGTCGCGTCTCTCCGGCCCGTCAGCTTTTGTCTGTTATTTGTTAGTCTCTCTCGTTGCTGAATGCTAATACGGTTAGCTACCACACAGTTTCCGCCGAGTTCACCGTTTTTACATATACAACAAACGCATCAAATTACCGAATATAAAATCTGTTTTATTTGGAATTTGTTTCTTCATTTTTGTTTAAGCTCGCTGTTATAATTTGTCGAAAATCATAAAAATATTCTGGGGCTTAAATTTATATGTTTTAATTCTTTGCTTATAGTGTATAAAGAACTACCGAAATACTTAAAATCTATTTATGTTTTATTATTCTTGTAAAGTTTTTTTTTCTATATTTCGTCGTAAAAAACTTTGAGCATCTCCAGGAACTTTGCGCCAAAACTATTGGTACGGTTTTTTGAACTACCAATATTGAGCGTTCTTCAAATATACATCTAGATGCCAATTAAACTCGGCATATTACTGATGTTCTTACCTGGAATGGTCTGGAGCTCCGGATAATTACAAAAGGAAAATTCTGTAACCCCGCTTCTTATAGCTTATTTAACCTTCAAAAATGTTTTATGTTATCTTAAATACATGTTTAGAAAAATTTTTTAATATTTTTAATAAGTTTTAAAATATTTTAAGCTTTAAATTTTTAATAAATAAATATATACTATCAGGGCCTATGCCAGGATTTTCGAAAGGAAGGGCCAGACTCTAGAAATATGAAAAAAAGTAGATAAATGCGGCGCGAAGCCCCGCATTTTGCGTCACGCAGCGAAACCGGGGGGTCTTGGGCCCTGGGGGCATCATCCCAGCCGCCGGAGGCGAAATTTTTTGATTTAAAATTAAAAATAAGCGAAATTGGGGCTTAAAAATACCGATTTACATTAAATTCAAGGCAGGTAATCAGGCAGACTCCATTTTTAGCATACCCCAAGAAAGGAGGTAGGAAAAAGCAGGGGTCATGATGGAGTTACCTTCCCTTTTACCTCCCCCCATCCATGGATCCACCTCCCCCTTTCTAAATTTTTACCCCTACCAACGCAGAAAGTGGGGGGGCATGGCCCCCCTAGCACACTGGCACAGGGCCTGTATACTATTATTCTTTATATATTCAGAAAATTAGCACAAAAACAGAGTGAAACCCGGAACTTCGAGCTCCGGGAACATCACTCCTGCACAGTTTTTTACTTATTGTTCTCTGTCGCGGATGGATATTTACATGCACCCATAAATTAAATATACAAATCAATACCTTAAAATAATGCGGAATCAACAACACGCAAAGAATGCAATATTTTTGTGAAGTGCACTTTCAACCTATTGCATTTTTTTTCTTTTTTATTACCCAGTAAATATTTATTTTTTAGTAAATATTTATTAAGTTTAAATGTTAAATTTTTTAACGTAGCTATCATTATTTTTTGCCGTTTTTAATTTAATATTAAAAATAAATAGTATATGACTTTAATTTTGCCTTATTGTTGAATCTATACATACGTGTTTTTTTATGTTCTTTGATCAGTTTAATTTTTTTCATTTTGTGATAATACTATATTTTATTCAATTTGTCATAACAAGAAAAATTTTTATTAACTAATATGGCATAAGAGATTAAAATGTTTCCTATAATTCAGTCGGGCTGTATTACCAGAATTTTGTATTTAAGCATACAGTTAAAAAAACAGTATTTTAGTGTAGTGTGTGCAGACATTTATAATAATAATGGCTCGTTTTATCTATTAACGTTCTTTCGTACATTCCTGTGCCAGCCTATACGAGACATTTTTTTCATAATTTCCTATTAGTAATTGTAATTAAAATCCCTATTTTTCAAATGCCATTTTGTAACTTAAATATAATAATTAAAAAAGATTGGGTGCATTAAGTACAATTAATACTTTTTCTTCTTTTACTTTTTTAAAATAGACCACTATCATGTTTCCTGATTCGTTCTCATTAATAAACAAACTTTAATTTGAATGAATTCATAGTAACGTTTAAAATTCATTAAATTTTACTGCAATTATTTGTTTAAAAAAAAAACATGACAAACTGTTTAGTTTGTCATATGTTTAAAATTTAATTATATCGTTTGTCAAAACAGTTTTATTTTGTTATTTATAAGTCATTTAAATTATTTAAAATTAATGTTTGGGTGCCTTTATTTTTTTAAAACTTTTTTAACGTAAGTCTGAAACAATCTACGCTATCATTTTTGGCGACTCTTTGTTCATATTTGAGTTGGCAATGCTTTCAGACGGTGCGTAATCTCTGAATTTTTTTTATTTAGACTTTGAATTTTAAATTTTTAATTTAATCTTACGTTGTTTAATTCTGTTGGATTTTTTAAACGAAAATTCTTTTAAAAAAATTAATGCTGAGTATGTTAAGACGTTAAAAAGTAAAAAAAATATGTGGAAAAATATAGTTTTGAACGTTTACACTTAGTAAATGAAGATATAAAAAAGTTAATGAGTCGAATTGCTGTTATTAAATAAAGTATGTATATATCAAAGTAATTTATTACTATGCGCGTCAATACAAAAAATTATTGTATTGGGTCATATATTTTTCGCATTACAAACAAGTATTTTAATAATAATTTAGTCTTTAACTTAATTTAAGGTTTTTACTTTAATATTATTTTTATAAACAAAATATACAATTGTTTATAGGCAAATAAAATCTAGCTGACTGCGAAAATTGCAGTATTAAATCGACTATTTAACAACAAAGCCATTTAAAATTTTTAACAAAATCGGTTTAATAATAAAGATCAAAACGCGTATTTTAATAATTATTTATCAATTTACTTAATTTAAAACCCAAATGCAATTTTTTAAAGGGCTAAAGATGGTTAATTCTAGTATATTTTGTAAAAAGGTGGAATTAAAAAAAAATTCTGCGTTCTTATTTGTTATTAAAAAAACGTCATAACCGCACAATTTTAATTGGTCCCCTCATGTCTGCATTCTAATTTTCAGCGTCAGCCAGATATAATTCAACCATAATAAAATAATTTTATGAAATAAAGGCAGCTTCATGCCGGAGTGATACACTAAGTGACAAGTAAAAACAGTTTTCGCGCGCGCGTACACCGTTACTTTGTCACTGAGTCACTACGGTGTGAAGGCGTTGTATTTTGTCACTTGTCATTCTGCTGTAAACCAGGCCTTACATATTATATAAATTTAATACGCAAAACACCTACATAGCGAATACTTTCGTGGGTATACTTACCTTTAAAAATTTATAATTAACTTTAACTGAAAATATTGCTTTTATATAAAAAAATAATTTTGAAACCATGTTATAAAATAAAACCATCGTTTTTATTTGCCTAAATAGATAAATTAAAATGGTTTCACCATTATAAAAACACGTTTTTAAGTATTAATTTTATGGCACCAATTCATCTTCAAAAAGTTTTTTTTTATTGTTTTTTAAATGTAACGTTTAATTTTCATAAAAATGCCTTTTTCTTATATTTTGCACGTCTAGATAATGTGTATTATATGTTTTTCCTCATATTAATTTTTATAAAATACATTTTTAAAATATTTTATATATATGGTCTAAATTAATAAAAATATTAAAATCTGTTTGGTTTGTATTTTAGCCAATCTAAAATCGATTGCGATTAAAATTAAAAAAACACATTGAAATTGAAGATTCTTAAGAGTTTTTCAAAGATTTTCAACAAGTTCAATTGCAAATAATAATTTGTTTTTTTGATTGTAATACTTTTTGCTCAAACAATAATTTTAACTGTAGTTAAAATTATACAATTAAGGCATAACAAAAACGCATACAAAGTAATGTACGTTATTAATTTGTTTTTTTCGGAATATTCCCTGTTCAGAGCAAAATTTACTGTTCTTTTATAATGTTCCCACTATGCGCTGGTAAAAAAATTAACCACCTACTCTGAGTTTTGAAAAACTGGCGTGCTATTTTTGTCGTGACATTGATTCCGATAGTTTTCACCGCCAAACGACACCGCACGACCTTGAAAAAATTTCGGCACCAAAAAAAACTACTGTCCAACTCTATAAAGGTTTTTACATACATATATCATATTGGTTGTGCTTGATTTTGTTAGTGGCTTTTTATTTAAAGATCTTACGTTTTTTTAAAAATATTTTTTTAATTTAATGAATATTATAAATTAGCTTTCGTGGCGTATAACTTTTATGATTTAGAATACGCATTCCTAAATATTTTATACGAATGTCACAATATATAAATTCAAGTTACCAATGAAAAAGTTTCAAAAAATATTTTAGTTGGTAATATTTTTTGTTTTGTTACCTTTTAAACGCAAAAAATATTTTCTAAATATTTAATAATATTTTATTGAAACCTTTTTTTTATTTACGATAACCTAAATTTGTTCCGCGAAACTATATAAAATACCAAATTTGACCATAGTAAATTATTTTTTGAATTTTAGTTAATTTTTAAATCAACATCAACACTGTGATTTATGTTTTCAAAGCTTTGTAAATTTATTTTTAGCGGGATACTTTGGTCAAATTGATGGTATACCGAGACAATAAATTGTTAATTTGCAGTTTTATATTTTTATTATTTTTTAAGTTTTATTTGCTGGAAAGCAAAAATAAGTGGTAAGATGACGCTATGGAAATCCTGATTTTCTGAATACTAAATTATAAATAATCCCCAGACTTTCAGACACACAGCTGTTTTCGTGTTTTTCGCAATAAAAAACATACGTCGGACTGTCTGAAAGCGAATAAAGTTAAAACTAAGTAATTTTGGCCCAAAGCAGTAAAGTGTTTTGAGTCGTACAATTTTGTGTTAAGTATTAGGTATTATTTTGTCTTAATGTATTTTGTTTTAATTTAATAATTCGCTTTCCGAGTGCGCTGTTATTAAAATAAATTGCAAATGAATCTTATTTATTCTGATTATTTTCGAATAAGATATAAATTTCGAAGAAAAAATAAACACACACTTTACCCTGTTTTTTGAATTGATATGAATAATATTTGTCTGATTTTTTTAAATGCATGAATGATCTCATTTTTAATATGAAACGTTTTTTATTTCTTTTAGTTTTAATTAACCGCTAAAATATAATATTTCCTCAGGTTCTTGTTTCTTTCAATGTCTGGTGTTAAGAAAACGAAATCTTTCACTAAACAGCTACGAATGCATTATGAAATATTGAAAAAGTGCCCAGTTTTTTTCGTCTTTATGATTTACCGTAATTTTACCATCCACCAATAAAAACTGGCTGAAAGATAATTACTTTCACAAAAACTTGATTTTCTGTTAAGTCAAATACAAATATTTTTAAGCTTTTCAAATTTACTGTGGAGAAGGTTGGCAGTTTATAATATATTTATTTTTAAAAATATTTAAAATGACTTGACTGAATTTAAAAAAAAAAATTTTAGTTTTAGTTACAGTCTTTTATACTTTTTATTAATGATAATAAAACAAAGAAAAAGATAAAATTTATCATTACATAATTTTTATTACTAAACTTATTAGATTAATATCAGTCAACTAGGTGAACTAAAACTAATCTTTATGTCATGATTTTATTAAAAAAAAACAAAATTATTTACTTATTTTTGAGTGATTTGTGACGTCCGGATATACGGGGCCGAACAAAGCGATTTTTTTAATGAAATAATGCGAAAAAAATTGCTATTTTTAGCCGATTGACGCTGAAAAAAGGCGATATACGACTTGAACCTATACTTCAACGATTAACGGGCTACTTTAACCATCATTCCATTCTTTACTTTAGTACTTGCATGTGTGAAACATCAACATAACCAGATGTTACAAATTTTTACGACGGGTGTTAATAGCAAAAATATATAATATACCGAAAAATGTGCAACTCCTATATAAAAAAAGTACAGAAAAGGTGGCCTTTATAATGAGCCTCTCCATTTAAATGACCCTCTCCACTATAATGGCATAGTAGCCATTTTAATTCGGCGAGTTAAAATGGAGAGGAAGCTATTATAATAGCCATTTATTGACTTAATTTCACTTCATATATACTCACAAGTCTAATATTGTCCGGGCCGCACGAGTTTCCTCGTGTTGATTTAATACTGTCCAACACGCAGAAACTCGTGCGGCCCGGACAGTATTAGACTTGTGAGTATATATGAAGTGAAATTAAGTCAATAAATGGCTATTATAATATCTTTATCTCCATTTTAACTCGCCGAATTAAAATGGCTACTATGCCATTATAGTGGAGAGTGTCATTTAAATGGAGAGGCTCATTATAAAGGCCACCTTTTCTGTACTTTTTTTATATAGGAGTTGCACATTTTTCGGTATATTATATATTTTTGTTAATAGTAGCAAAAAAACAGATTACAAAATAATTAAAATATGTATTATTAAAAAAACCGACAAAGAGTTTTGTTGGATCAAAAATTAATAGGTAACTAAACATTATTCATAAAAAGAATTTAAAACAAGAAAATAACTAAAAATAATTCGAAAAGTAAATTTTAGAGACCACATGGAAAAATTTATTTGTAGACAGGTTGCACTGGAGCTGTATAGTACTGTAAGTGTAGTTTGTAGTATATATTATATGTACAGCCTGAGCATAACTGGTACATACCTAGTTTTTAAAAACACTAAACTACTAAAAAAAAACTAAACTAAAAAGTATTTTTACAATATTTTGTGGCTCTACGTCTATTT